>JAJMEC010000045.1:145313-164275 GCA_030573955.1 Yamadazyma triangularis | reverse complement strand
TCTTGCAAATTTCTTTAACTGAAAATTGGTTAATTTTCATCACCAGAGCTCAAGGTCCATTCTGGAGTTCTATCCCATCTTGGCAATTAGCTGGTGCCGTCGGTATCGTTGATATTATTGCTACCATGTTTACCTTATTCGGTTGGTGGTCTAGCAGATGGACTGATATCGTTACCGTTGTCAGAGTCTGGATTTTCTCTTTCGGTGTCTTCTGTGTCATGGGTGGTGCTTACTACTTAATGAGTGGCTCTAAAGCTTTCGATGATATCTGTAATGGTAGAAAAGGTAGCAGTGGCGGTGATAAGAGATCCCTTGAAGATTTCTTAATGTCCATGCAAAGAGTTTCTACTCAACACGAAAAATCTAGTTAGATTTAGATTTTCTGTGATTTTTTGAAAAATAATAATTTTAATCTAATATGTTAGTTGATAGAGGAAATTAGGAAAAAAATGTTATGTTAATTGTTTTTTTGATTTTTTTTTGTTTTTGTTGGTTGGTAAATTGATACTTCTAAATTGAAGATAAATATTAGTTATGATTTTTTTATTTATCTAAATTTGGTTGTGGATTTATTTAACAATTAACATAAGATGATTATATAAGAAAACACCCTTTTTTTCTAGTTTTCAGTGTTGATTATTGTTAGTATTTTGTCATTCCCTTTTTATATTTTTTTATATTTATTCCCTTTGATTCCCTACATATAACGTATTATAGTAATAGATAATAATATTTAATAATTAATTTTTATTGTAGTTTTTGAACGTTTTGAGTTTTAAGGTTAGCTGATCCTTTAATTCAGGTAAGAGATAAAAGAAATCGACAATTTTTTTCCTGTTATGAATGCGATATGGTGCCCTGAAGGGATGGTTCAGGAACGTTTAATTGAAACTTGATAAATCCCAATATGAAACGAAGACAGGTGGAGAAACTTTTCTTTTTCTGGGTTTGTAGTTTTCTTGTCTTTGATTTCCTTTGACTTTCTTTTGTCGTGGTGGTTGTATTGCTTTAATATCTGGAGCCATGGCTTGTATGCAAGTTTTATAAAATCAAGGTTGAAACCCGGAAATTATTTTAACTTTGGTTGCAGAATAGTCTAACATTCCTGGTTTCAATAGTATTATATGAAACTTAACCATAGTCTTTTTTGGGTAAAAACATCGACATATATTGATATCTTATTCTCTAATTTTTTCTGTTTCTATCATAAGACTTTGACTTTTGGTTGCCAGTTGCTATTATTATCTTGACGGACTTATACCACTATCCTAGATCTGGTGAGTATAGGCTTCTAATTGGTGCTGCAATATACTCAAGGACTGCACACAGCACATATGCTATTGTTTTGTCAGCAAATCCTGGTCCGTACAGTTAAAGAAAAGAAATGGTTAACTACAAATCATATGGATTATGTTAATTCTATAAAATTCTCTCAAACAGACAATAACCGGATATATCTATAAATAATAATATTGTATATATAATATATGGTCCTTTCTCTTTTTTTACTTGGTTCAACTAAAGCGACTCTTTTCCATGGATAACTTTTTTTTTTTCAGAGCCTCTCATTTTTTGCATCAAATAAAATCATATACGACAGTGGTTAACAGAGTTCAGTCTTTACATAGCTATTTCAACAAAAAGAAACCCCAGAAATTAAAACCATTATCCATACTCTATATACATTATTTAAGATCATAACAAAGCATAGTTTATACCATTCTCGAGTCTGTGATTGAGTCTAAGAGAGTGACTATATACAAGAATAGTGCATTTCCAATTTTGTTGGAAGTCAAAAGAAAAATTTTCAGATTTCTCTCGAATCAAAAATCATCCTTGTCACAACCTAAATTTTGCCGATTAGTCATTTATATTAAAATAGATTAAGGAACTTCATTCACTGTTGTCTTAATTTCTTGCTACTCATAGTAATTAATATTTTATATATTAGGGTTCCTATTCATTCAAATTAGTGTCCATCAAAACACCTTTCAATTACCCCAATATATTTTATATATTTTAGGATTTAAAATCAATTGGGATCACTTAGACTTTTTTGTATTGATTACTTGCTACAAGTCTAGTTATTTCTTTTAGATTATCCTACTGCATTAGAAGAGTGGCTTCTTCCTGTACAGTATTGTATATTATTATATTATTATATTAAGCATATTGGCATACACTCGAGAGCTTTAAAAAACCTTACAAAGGGAAATCAATTTTTTTTTTTAGAGAAACTGATTTATACAAAAAACTAAAAAACTAAAAAAAGTAAAAAAAAAAATCCTAAAAATTATAATAGAAAGAAACTACTAATAGCTCTTGAAAAAAGTCATTATCAATCAAAAGTATTTATTTGTGTTTTATTTGTTTCCATATAATAATTTTAGTTTGAGATTTTTAACAACTCATATACCCATTGGTTAACAATTTCATAAAAAGCTGCTAAATATTCCAAGAAGAATAGAAAGTACTACAAAACTTTTTTGAAACCAAAAAAAAAGAGAAAAAAAAAAGAAAGATAAATAATAGAAGTTAGTATAACTAAACGGGAAAAGTTATTCTGTATTTTAGTCGTTTGCATTTTTAAAAGCATTATTATTTAATTTTATTGGACAGTTAAGAATAGCTAAAAGAAAATCATGTCTACTGCATCAAATCTGGCAACTATTAACAATAGTCACTCCAAATCGAATTCCAATAGTGATTCAAATTCCAATTCGAAACTGGGATCTGTTGATCATAGATCTAAATCAGTGAATTCAACTCCATTATTATCTGGAGATATTAGATCTAGTTCAATTTCAAGTTCTAATTTTTTTAAAGACCACTCTGATTATAATGCTAATGGTAATGATTTAGATATTGTTGGTGCATTAAACACTTTAAATTTAGATGATGATGTCAATTTTAATCAATACCATTTATCTAATCAGTACCAACAATTTAATAATTATGGATCATTAACTCCAAATCCTTATCCGTCTCAAGTGAATTATGGGTTTATTAATAATGGTGGTAATCAAACCCCAAATTCCACTTGGGGTCCTCAATATAATCAAGTTCCTTCATCGGCTCCTTCATTTATGTATAATAGTAATGAACTTAATGGTAATGATAATTTTATTGAAAACTCAAATGACAAGAACTTGAATATTAAACCATTTGAATTACCTGAAGATTCTTCAACCAGAGATGATAATAATAATAATGCCAACAATGGTTTCCCCAGGGATAATTTCATCAGACAACAGATCAATGATACTGACAACTTAAATTTGAATTTACCATTTTCAACTCCTCCTTCCTTACCTCAACATCAGTTTTCTAATTTTAACCAACCTAATCCTGTAGCTAGTAATACGGGATCTAATTTAAATTTCAAAAATGATAACAGTAGCTCTTCTGAAAGTGATTTAGAAAATTTAAGTTCTCAAAACTTTAGTGATCAAAGATCTTTTTCAGTTAATGGTACACCAAATCCAAGCTTGAACGAGATAGGTTCCAGGAGTTCTGTTGACTATTCCATAAAACCTCCTGTAACTAGCCAAAGTCCAATTCCAAACCCCGCTTCTAATGAATTTGTTCCTATGGCTCCTTATAATGGTTTATGGAAACAACAGCAAGTTCAGGAACAACTCCAACAACAACTTCAACAGCAAGTTCAACAACAAGTTCAACAACAAGTTCAGCAACAAGTTCAGCAACAAGTTCAACAACAAATTCAACAGCAACAAATGTTGAATCCTCAGTATAATTTACGGAATTCTAATTTATTAAATCCGGTTCAAAATAATCAATTTAGTTCCAATAAATTCAATCGCCGTTCTAGTGGTAATATGGGATTTAATGATAGTATGAATGTCCATCGTAAATTACATAATAATTCCAGTAGAAGAAAAGGTGATGATGCATCAAAATATGTTAATGCCAAATTAGAGGATTTCACTGGAGAAATTTTTTCATTATGTAAGGATCAACATGGTTGTAGATTTTTACAACGCCAATTAGACTTGGGTAAGGATATTGAAAATAAGCAAAATTTGAATAATATATTATCAAGTGACATTGCTGCCACTATGATTTTCAATGAAATCTATTTAAAAATTATTGAATTAATGGTTGATCCTTTTGGTAATTATTTAATCCAAAAATTATTTGAAAATGTTTCAGTTGATCAAAGAATAATTTTAGTTAAAAATGCCTCACCAGAATTCATTAGAATTGCATTAGATCCTCATGGTACTAGAGCGTTACAAAAGTTGGTTGAATGTATTTCCACTGAAGAAGAATCTAAATTGATTATTGAAAATTTATCTCCTCATATTGTATCATTATCAAGAGATTTAAATGGTAATCATGTGGTACAAAAATGCTTGCAAAAATTAAAACCACAAGAAAATCAATTTATCTTTGATACGGCTTCTTCAAATTGTAGTGAAATCGCTACTCATAGACACGGTTGTTGTGTTTTACAAAGGTGTTTAGATCATGGTGACCCTTCTCAAAGGAAACAATTATCATTTAGAATTGCTGAAAATGCCACTAATTTATCGTTAGATCCCTTTGGTAACTATGTGGTTCAATATGTATTGTCTAAAGGTGATGAACATTCTATTGAGATGATTTTAAATCATATTAGAACTAATTTTATTGTTATGTCATTACATAAATTTGGTTCTAATGTCATTGAAAAATCTTTAAGAATCAATAAATTATCCAATAGTTTAATCACTGTTTTGTTATCAAATACTAGTCATTTTCATAATCTTTTGAATGATCCTTTTGGAAACTATGTTTTACAAACTAGTTTGGATGTTGCTGGTAAATCTGATCTTGCTAAGTTATCTCTGGCTTTACAACCTTTATTACCTGGCATTAAGAATACCCCTCATGGTAGAAGAATCATGTCAAAGATCCAAAATATCATGGTTTAGATCTTTTAATCTCTCTGGCTAATTTGTATTTCCACATATTCACATATATATTTCATTATGTATTTTAAAATTTGTACAATATATATATTATATTGATTTTGAAATCGCGATAAGATTTATTTATCGGTTGAACTATGGACTCCATGAAGAGAATAAATGGAAGTGGTGATCCTGTAAAAAAGCCCATGAAAAAAAGAAAATACAGTAGAGGTGGATGTGAAGAATGTAAACGAAGGAAAATGAAGTGTGATGAAAGAAAACCCTTTTGTTATAATTGTACTAAATTGAATAAGTCTTGCATCTTCAAGACCAAAGAAAAGTATAAATTTGGTCCCGTTAGTGAACGTGATAATAGAAAAGACGTTAATCAACAAACATCGACAGGCTTTAAAAATGGGTCACATAGAAGTCCAACTAATATAAAAGATAAAAGAAAGAATAGTCATGAAGATTCTATCGTCAGTTCAAGTGTTCAATATAAACCTGATAATTCAATTTCTTATAGACATTACTTACCACCTAATAATGGAGGGTATTTAAATAATTTTGTTTCAGATCAGAAGTTTAATCCTAATCTGCTTTCACCTACATTCGCTAATTTGCCTTCAAGATTAAGTAATGTACCAGGATCGTCACCTAGTTTAATTGGGAATTCATTTTCAAACACAGACATGGGAGTAGATGTAGATGAATCTGGTAAAAGAAGACAAGAAAATGGTAATGAATCAATTTCAAATGTTAGCAGTCCAAATATCAATACTAATTATTTGGATAATATATCTCATAGATCGGCTACTGTTGCTGCTAATGCTACACAGGTTCCCTCTCTTAGCTACGGTAAGCCTTCTTTTACAAATGCTATATCAGATATCTTGACACCTAATGATTCACATAATGATTATATCGTGAACCAAAATGATTTCATTGATATAAAGAATTTATTCGACGAAGCCAGTTTATTAGTCAGTGACATGAATGATTTAGTTGCAATGGATTTACTTAGTTTTGGTAATGGTAATGAAAAACATAAGGATAGATCTCTTAGTTTTGATGGTAATTTGACCGATCAATCCTTGGCTAATCCACTTGTAGAGAATAAATTAAAGAAAATATCAGATACTCCCACAGCAATACCAACATCGGGATCTTTAGGATCTGTTACTGGGAGTGAAGGGGTTAAATCAACCGATACATTTGAAAAACATAATTTTAGAGCTGATGAGTTTTCAAGAGGAATTAATGAAAAAAGTAATAATGGTAATTATTTATCGGATTATAATTCAAATTCCCCTCAAGTTGTAAATGTTAATCATTTAAATGATAGTCCAATAATATCAAATTTTGAATTAGTGGATGAGTTAATTAAACATCATAATTTAACAGAACCTCATTCAAGTTATTTAAAATTTATTAATGATCATAGACTTTCTGCAAGTATATTCCCATTTGCATCATCGGTTGAAAATAATGAAGTGGCTCATTTATTATTAAAGTATTCCAATAACTGTTCTTATCTAATAAGTTCATTATTGGCCATGTCGGCTACCATTCAATATAATACCACAGGTAAAAAAGTCCATGAAATGAGTAGTCAGAAGTATGTTTCAGTGTGCTTGAAATCACTAAGTCAAGCTTTTGCTAATAGTTCTCCTAGTAGGGTACATGAATTTTTGAATGATATTGAGAGATTATTATTGACAGTATTGGTATTGACATCAATATTTTCATCCACTACATCTGTAAATAAAGATGATATTCTTAATGGATGGAAGACTCATTTAAGAGGAGCTAAAGATTTATTAGTGAATTATAGTTCAGTAACTAAGAATCAACAACGGTTGAGTATTTCAGGAGGGCTAGCATTAGCTAGAACGTGGTTTTTCGCTATTGAAGCATTAGCTGGATTAACTACTACATCAGGAGGGACTTTAACCAGAAATAAACCCAAGAAACCAGAAAAGTCACCATCAATAGGAGTGTTAAGTAATGATACTGATGATGATTGTAACGATAATAATATCAAAGTATTTTCTGATACAGGATATTTCAATCTAGAGAGTAATCCCGAATATAATAAAACCTTATTGAATATAGGGTTATTAACTTCACCTAATAATAAAGATTCTTCGGAGTTTAATTTATTTGTGGGGTTTACTATGGAATTGGTACTTTTAATTCAAGAATTAACTAAAGCATTAGATTTTTTACGTTCAAGAGAAGATAATGTTCAATTATCACCACTTAAAATCACCAAATTATTATCATTAGTCTATGGAGCACAGAAGGCTATAATAGCTCCCTTAGTGAATCGAACTAATTACATAATTCCTGAACAAAGTCCAGCACATCCCGATTTCCCCAAATCAGATCCTAATCGGGTGGAATTACCAGAATCAGCTTACACCAAGGCTTATACAGAAGATAATACAGTAATCTATTATTCCTGGTACGATATATCTCAACAAATCCATGCTGATGCTCTATATTTAAGAATTGTATTAACACCAGGAATAATGAAATTGCCTAAAAATCATCCTTTAATCCAAGAGCTCGTCAAGAGAGTATTCAATGGACTATTCTTTATTCGGCCTAAAATTAGTCAGGACTATCAGAGGTATAAAGATCAGATATTAGTAGAAACAGACCATTATTTCTTATGCGAAGACTTGTTTGACACAAGAGCTTACATGATTCAATCATCTTGCAGAATAGTAACTAATCTTGTTGACGATGACGATGACTTAGAGAAGTTAGAACTTTTTTTCATGGGCTTGGTTAAATTAGGTAATGGTAGTGCATTACTTGCATTGGAATCAGTAGAAACCCGAAAATCAAAACTTCGTTCCTGCGATCATAATGGAGATCAAAATGACGAAGATGAGTTACTTTTAGTTCAAGCTGAAACCGTTCCTTTCACTTGAATTTGTATATAAACTTAATAGAACATATATTTAATATTTTAAAGACTTTTCTTTGTTTTTTCAAAGGTTTTTTAAAGGTTTTTTAAAGTCTTTGTTTTTTTTTTTATTTTTTCTAAAAACTTTTCAGGTTTGTTTTTTCCTTCGTCGTATAGTCGTACTTGAGCTTGTTGGGTATATAAAAACTATACCAACCTCCGCGTATTTTCTCTTTTTTTTTTTTTTTTTTTTTTAGCTGCAATTGTTGACGAAATTGTTGTTTTTTTTTTTCTCCTTTTCTTCTTTTAACACAATTGATCGTTAAATAATATGGCAAGTGACGAGAACACACCATTAGTTGATTCTAATTCCCAGTCTCAACAATCTGAACCAGTTACTCCACCAGGGTATGTACCAAAAGACCAAATTGAATATGAATTTGGTGGACCAGCTGGGGCAGTAGGAATGATCATTGGATTCCCATTATTGATGTACTATATGTGGATTTCCTCGGTATTCTATGATGGTCATTTAGCTTGGCCAACTAAAGGTCAATCATGGGCCGAATTTGGTTGTCAACTTTGGCAATACTTTTTAGATCATGGAGTACCTTCCCTTTTCTGTTGGATAATTTTCACTCTGTATATGGTGGTTCAAGGATTTTTCTATTTGACTTTACCAGGATTTTGGACTAAAGGTCAACCTTTAGCTCATAAGAACAATGCACAATTACCTTATTTTTGTAATTCATTAGCTACTTTATATACTACCCTTAGTATATTATTGGTTTTACATTTTAGTGATGTATTTAAATTATACTGGATAATTGATCATTTTGGTGAAGTTATGACATGTGCTATTGTCTATGGGATTATATTTTCCTTTGCTTTGTATTTCTATAACTTACATGTTCTTAAAGATTACCATGATTTAACTGGTAATTTTATTTATGATGTATTTGTTGGTACTATTTTAAATCCAAGAATTGGTAAATACTTAGACCTTAAGATGTTCTTTGAAGTTAGAATTCCATGGTACACTTTATTCTTTTTATCTTTATCATTAGTTTTAAAACAAATTGATCAATATGGTTCAGCTTCTGCTCAAGCTTATTTCTTAATGGTTGCCCATTGGTTATATGCTCATGCTTGTTCTAAAGGTGAAGAATTGATTGTTCCATCATGGGATATGGCTTATGAAAAATTTGGGTTCTTATTAATTTTCTGGAACATTGCTGGTGTCCCTTACACTTATTGTCTTTGTACCTTATATATCTATTACCATGATCCACAGGATTATGCTTGGCCATGGTATGTTATGGTTTTACTTTATGTGATGTTATTTGGAAGCTACTATTTCTTTGACACTGGTAACCGTCAAAAGAATAGTTTCAGAAGATTCTTAGCTGGTAATAAAACTGTTCGTAAGACTTTCCCAACTATGCCTTATTCTGACCTTGAAAATCCTAAATATATCACTTGTGCTAATGGTAAGGCCTTATTAACTGATGGTTGGTATGTTTATGCTAGAAAAGTTCATTACACTGGTGATTACTTGATGTGTTTGACTTGGGCTTTAGTTTGTGGATTTGCTTCTCCATTACCATATTTCCATCCAGTTTTCTTCTTTATTGTTTTGATTCATAGAGGTTTTAGAGATGAAAATATTTGTAAAAAGAAGTATGGTAAAGATTGGGACAGATACCTTGAAAAATGTCCTTACATGCTTATTCCTTATGTGTTTTAAATCAACCATAAAAGTTTAGCTCTGTTTTTCTTATATTTAAGTATATATAAAAAAGAATACAATTAGAAAGAAAATTAAAAAAAAAAAATTTAACACGACAAAAGTCATATCTAATCTAATCTAATCTTGTTCAGCAATTGTAACTAGTCTTTCATCAATTTCGTCGGGACTTAATATTCTAAATCCATCTTCAGTAGCAACCCCTATTTCAATGTCATTCTTTCTGAATTCTGCACCTAAAACAGAACCTAATGCATTGATGGCAAATTCAACTGTTTCTTTCCAATCACCTTTTACAGAATCCATCTTTTTAAATTTCTTCTCTAAATAAGTAGTAGCTTCTTGTTGTTTTGGACCGGTAGATACAGCTTTAACCCCAGTATAATATCCAGCAGGATCACACTTAAAGATTTGAGGACCTCTACCTTCATCTTCAAAATCAACTTGACAGAAAGTTAAAGCCACCCCTAAAGGTCTCATATAAGCTCTTTGAGTATATAATTGAGCTAAATTAGCCATCCGTTTAGCTAAACTTTCTACAGGCATTTCATATCCATATTTATAACGGAATTCTGCTGCTTCAGATCTGGCTCTTAAAGCTTGGGCTCTGGCATCGGCTATAGATCCCGTAGCAACTAATCCTATGGAGGGGGTAATTTTGAAAATATATGAGATAGTATTAGTATCTAATAATTTATCAGGAACTTTCTTTTGTGAAATTAAAACTGCTGAGTCTTTACCGGTAACACCAATTGAAGTTATATTAGATGAGTTTATAGCTTTAAAAGCGTATTCTACTTGATATAATCTCCCTTCTGGAGAGAAAATAGTAATATGTCTATCATATCCTGCTGCACCTAAATGATAGTTAGTATTAAAAAGACTTGTATAATCAGGAAAAAATAACCTGATTCAATTATTCATTCAAACCATTTCCAATGGTTTTCACATTCACTTTATGAATAATTTACTCCTGTGTTTCTATTATTACATACTAGACATGATTGATAGTTACAGTGGCGATCAAGTTCTCAGACTCCAACGAGTTTTCCCACGAAAAGTGCGCGGAAAGGAGTGCGTTAACCATAATGGCTGGTCTTCAAACCTACACAGAAAAGTTTAAAAGAAAAAAAAAAAAGATTTATATATATTTTCATATATTTCTAAGGTATTGGTTGTAAATAGAACATAAAGCGTCGTAATGGCATTAGCAGAGGATGCCGGAGGAGGCTCCACATTCACTACGGACAAAAAAACTACGGAAAATACGCCATTATACTTTGCCAGTCAGCCATCTCAACCTAATGTATCATATCATTATAATCCTGATGTTACACAGTTTCATTATGGAGCCTATCATCCAATGAAACCATTTAGATTAATGTTGACAGATCATTTAATTATATCGTATAAGTTGTATGAACAAATGGATTTATATACGCCAAGGAAAGCCACTAAGGAGGAACTTCTTCAATTCCATTCTGAAGATTATATTGATTTTTTACAAAGGATAACCCCTCAGGCTACATTGAAATTACCGGAAAACATATTGGCTCAGTTTAACATTGGGGATGATTGTCCAGTTTTTGATGGAATGTATGACTATTCTTCGATATATACTGGAGCTTCATTAGATGCTACAAGAAAGTTAATATCGGGAATGTCAGATATTGCTATAAATTGGTCAGGAGGATTACATCATGCTAAAAAGTTTGAACCTAGTGGATTTTGTTATGTAAATGATATTGTATTGAGTATAATGAACTTATTAAGGGTTCATCCCCGAGTTATGTATATTGATATTGATTTACATCATGGTGATGGAGTTCAAGATGCATTCTTTACTAGTGATAGAGTTATGACGGTATCATTTCATAAATATAATGGAGAGTTTTTCCCCGGTACTGGTGCCGTAAATGAAATAGGGGTAGGGAAGGGTAAGAATTTTGCTATTAATGTTCCTCTTAAAGATGGTATAGATGATGAATCTTATATACGGCTTTTCAAGCTGATAATGGAACCCTTGATTTCAAAATTTCAACCTACTTGTATTGTTCAACAATGTGGTGCTGATTCTTTGGGGTATGATAGATTGGGGTGTTTTAATTTAAATATAAGAGCTCATGGTGAATGTGTCAAATTTATAAAATCATTTGGCATTCCCTTATTGGTAGTTGGTGGTGGTGGATATACCCCAAGAAATGTGTCCCGATTATGGTGTTATGAAACTTCGATATTGAATGATTTATCATTAGATGATAAGATCCCCAATTATCTCCCCACTTATGACTGGTTTGCTCCCGATTATTCCTTACATCCTCAACTAGAAGGTAGAATGGATAATAAAAACTCCAAAAAATATCTTGAGAGTGTCAGACAAGAAATCTTGGAACAACTTCGTTATTTAAATCATGCACCATCTGTACAAATGCAAGATATTCCTCCCGATTTAACCGGGTTAACCGATGAGGAAGAAGAAGCTATAAATGAATTGAATCAAGAAAATGATGAAGAAGGTACTAGACGAAACACTTTAATTAAAGATGAAGCTAAAGTTACTCAATTTTAGAGCTATTTTTACACTAACTTTAGCTTCCTTCCATATGTATTAGTAGCTGTATAATAATTAATAATAATTAATAATAGATTAGTGCATTGTATAAAGAACACGAATGGTTCACATTGTTTTTTTCAATATATCGCGGTATCCCACAATTCTTTAGATAGCAGCCAAAATTATATTAAACCTTTATTTGTACACTTTTAGATGATACTAGCATCGAAGCATAAGCATAGATGGATATTAAGCAGCTTTCAATAACTAATGATGCTAACAACAGAAAGATTATTAATGGGAAATATAAGATAATTAAGAAGATAGGAGAGGGTCAATCGGGGAAAGTGCTATTAGCACAAGAGGTGACAGATAATACAAGAGAACAACAAAAATATGTTGCTATAAAGACAATTAATCGGATAGATAAAACCAAAATAATCACAAGAACATATTTAAGTCATACGACGAAGATTAAGAGGGAGATTCAAATAATGAAAGAGTGTGATCATCCCAATGTGGTGAAGTTATATCAGGTAATTGATGATTTAAAGTACGATAAAATATTATTAATATTAGAGTTTTGTGAAAGGGGAGAATTACAGTGGAAGAAATATAATCATTATAATGAAAAATATAATAAACCAAATGGATTAACTATCAACAAGATATTAAGAGACGTGTTAAATGGGTTGGATTATTTGCATAATACTAAAGGCATTATTCATAGAGATTTAAAACCATCTAATTTATTAATAGCTCATGATAACACGGTTAAAATTAGTGATTTTGGTGTAAGTTTAATATTGGAAAATAATGCCAATGATACTAAGGAATTAGGGAAAACTATGGGGACACCAGCATTTTATGCCCCAGAACTTTGTGAATTTGTTAATGATAGATTATCTATGATAAATGATACCAATAGCCGTAACAATAAGATTGATAATAGAATTGATATATGGTCATTAGGAGTTATACTTTATTGTCTATTATTTAATGCATTACCTTTCAATGGGAAAAATGAATTTAGTTTATTCAAAAATATTGTCAATAAGTCATTAAAATTTCCTAAAATTAATGTCAATGATAAAATAAAGGATACTGATGTTAAAGAATTGGAATTATTAAAAGATTTAATATCAAACATGCTTATAAAGAATCCTAAAGAGAGAATCACGTTATCCCAAATAAAAGACCATGATTTCACAACATTCGATTTAAATATCAAACAGACCATAGAATTTAAAAAATATAATCAAAAACTAATTGAAACCCAAGATTTGGAATTAACTTTGACCGCCAAAATCAAGAAGTTTTTAATCGGAAACAAATCTAATGTCCAACCAGTTAAGCTTAATAAGTCAGAAATAGCGCCTAATAAATTGGGTGATTTGGAACCAGTAGATGATCTATTAGACTCATATTTGGATGATTCATCATCATCTTTAGGTTCCATTGAATCAAATGATGAACATGAAGCCGTGGATACAAATAATATATTAGGTTCAATTACCGATAACAAATTGAGTAATAGAATAACACCACCACCATCATTGGCATTAAACACCGAAGATAGATCATCATCATTGAATTCCAGCACGTCAATGACTTCCAATTCGTCTTCGTTATTATCTCCCAACATGGTTACTATTGGACCAGGATCTCCAGCGTCCATGCATTCCATGTCTAGCCCTACAAGGAGATTTTTCGATAAAATGAAACCATCATCGTTTTCATCAACATCAACATCAACATCAGCATCGGCATCAGCATCAGCATCAGCATCACAAAAGAAAAATAATTATTCGGATTATACTATTAATGATTTCACTTCACCACCGAGAGGAAATAATAACCAGTCACATTCAACAGACAAACTAGATTTAGTAGAGCCTCCATTACTATTCAAAGAAAATAGCCATTCAAAATCAAGAAAAAATTCAGTTTCTTCAACCCGATCAAATGGGTTGACAAGAATCGCTAGTTCGAGCTCATCGTTAAACTTAAAAGGATACTTGACAGATGATAATATATTAGATCAAATGGATCCTTCAAGTACTAGCGGAGAGTCGGACGCGATATCAATGGAATCATTCGATCAGATCTCCAACCCACAACAAGGCCAACAAGAAGGAAAAGAATATGCGGAGAATACTTTGATTTTGGATAGTGATAAAGAGGATTATGACACTACATTAGGATCACAGGAATTGATTGAACCGAGTGGAGTGAATTCCAGTACTAATTCCCATTTGAACTTGCATGAATTTATCAACAATCAGACTAACAATAAGTTCCAAACCATGGATCAATATTTGGAAAATTTGGATTAGGTAATTTAGGTAATTAAGGTACTGATGTGAAGGGTGTTAACGAAAGTTTTTCGATAATCGAAAAGAAGAATAAAAAAAAAAAAAAAAAAAAAAAAAAAAAAAAAAAAAAAAAAAAAAAAAAAAAAAGAAAAAGAAAAAGAACTACAGAATGTCTTTGTTGAAAAATTAGCCGAAAATTTGAATTTGCATGTCATTGTAATAAATACCGAAAACCGAAAACTTTGTACAATATAAATATCAGATATATAGATATATATGTATATCCCATTACATCAAGGAAACAATGAAGTTGCAAATAGCGATAGATAAAATGACCTCGATGAAGTAATTGAATAAGCGGTTTAACATGTGATGGAATTACCTATTATATCAATTACTTTCGGGTAATCATTTTAAGTAATATAAGCGGAATGTTGGATGAAAAAAGGGAATCATGTAAATTAGACGAGCAGCAGAAGAAAAAAAAAAAAAAAAAAAAAAAAAAAAAAAAAAAAAAAAAAAAAAAAAAAAAAAAAAAAAAAAAAAAAAAAAAAAAAAAAAAAAAAAAAAAAAAAAAAAAAAAAAAAAAAAAAAAAAAAAAAAAAAAAAAAAAAAAAAAAAAAAAAAATAAAATAAAAATAAAATAAACGAAGAGAAAACAAACCAGAGGGATCAAAAGGTCTTGACGACCGTTAATATATTCCTTATTAAGACGAAAGGATTTGGTGAAAGGCTGTGAAAGTTTGGGAAATGTACTATATTTCAGCCACAAGAGAGGTGATAATTAGCAGCCAAAAGGAATTTTGGGCGGCATCCAACTTATGAAATGGAAAAAAGAAACGAAGATCGACAGAAACAAAACACCAACAGAAGAAAATACCGACAGAAATAGAGCCCGAGTGAAACAGAGGAGATGAAATAATTAGACATGTAAACGGCGTGGATTTAAGGTTGACAAGTGGTGAATCGATGATGTGAATTAATTAAAAGATGAGAACAAGTGAAAAATACTTCTATGCATAACTGGATTGGGTAAATAATAAATAAACAAAAGTATGCGTGATGGGAAAATCCAATAGACGTGAATTTGGGGACAATGGGCCAGGAAATAATAAGCAAATAGTAAGCAAATAGAGTAATATAATGATTACATAGAACAATAGTTAGGGGTCGGAGACATTGAACAAAGCAGGAATTGATGACGGAAAACAAAAGTCAAAGCCATAGCAACGAGAATTGTGGATAAGTGGCTGCGGCATGTTACCCAATGCGTAATGTAGAAAGTATTCATAATGTTGGTTGGCTTATAACCATAGGTTTAAAGTTAAATAAGGAACATCCGAATGGGGGGTTTTTTTTGAACAATAGGACTTAAGGGGGGGGGAAACTCAAACATATCCGAGAATTCATTCAGGATCAGGTCGTCTTAATAGACAGCCTGATGGTGGAAGAAACATGGAACATGTTTGACTGAGATTGAGATAAGACGTGACGAAAAAGAGATTCTAAACTCAGTTTAGATTTAGTTGAACAATTGATAACTACAATTAAAATATCATCAACATGAAATTCTATTACAAAATGGGATTACGATTACTTTTTTCCTCTTTCTTTCTTTTTCTTTTTTTTTTTTTTTTTTTTTTTTTTTTTTTTTTTTTTTTTTTTTTTTTTTTTTTTTTTTTTTTTTTTTTTTTTTTTTTTTTTTTTTTTTTTTTTGAAGTATATAAATTTTTTTTTTTTTTTTGAAGGTTTTAGACAATAATAGAATTTTGAAAAGGAAAACAAAGCAAATTTCTTAATTTCAATTTCAAAAATATTCACGCATCTGGGTTTTGTGCTACTAATCCTTGGTTTTAAGCACCTTTTATATATATAGTGTTTCAAGTGTACTATTCTTTTTTTGTAAAAAGTTGGACTTTTTAATCTACAATTTGATTCGACACTTTAGATTTATCTAGTGTTGTCTCTCTGTATACGCATTTGGGTCTTGTTAAGACATATATTCATTTCCTTTCCTTTCATTTCATTTCTTTATTTCATTTTATTTCAATTTATTTTATTTTAGTTTTTTTTTTTTATTAAACTCTATACATTTTTTTTTAAAAGAAAAAAAAACCCCTGTTGATACTATTTAATTTTGGTTTCCTTTTAATACATTCGTTTCATAATACGGTTCAAACCTGTCAACAAACAAGCTACCAACTAGGAGTTCTCACTTATTCCATTAGTTAAACCTGGATCATCATTCCTTGAAGCTGATATGATTAATCACAATTTATTATCACCAGGAAAGAAGGACGATACCAATAAACGTGATAGACCTTTAAGTTCTTATTTTGATACTCCTTCAGAGAAAGTTAATGATTTATTACAAATACAGGCTAAAAATGACTTTCAAAATTCTCCTCTTACGGCTAAATTAGACCCCAAGTCTAATATCTATGAGGATAGTCCTGGTGGGGATATCAATACTCCTACAGCTAAACCTCAAAGAAAGCCGTTTAGGAATATAACTAATATGATGAATAATAATATCGGTTCAATGAAGAAGAAGTTTTATTTATCCACAAGAAATCTTCGTGCTAGTTTGAAACCTTCTGATCCTGTCAAGACTGAAAAACCAAATCAATCCTTAGATCATAAATTAGGTCAAGATAATAAAGATGATATTCTGGATGATGATAGTGAAGTCAATGATTTGATTCAATCTCCCATTCAAAAACGTCCTATTAGAAAGTTTCATTCTATGTATGAAATTAATAAAGGTCGTGATAATTTTGTTTTGAAGGATAATTCTATTTTAGGTGAATCAAACATTAATTTTTTCAATATTGAAAATGATATAATTCCCAGAATGGATCAACATTCTTTATTTAAATTGTTAAACAATGGTTATGATCACAAATTCGATGAAGTTTTAGTAGTTGATTGTAGATTTGATTATGAATTCATTGGTGGTCATATTGAAAATGCTATTAATGTATCATCAAAAGAAGATTTGGAACATAAATTCATTAATAATGCCCAAAATAAAAAATATTTGCTTGTTTTCCATTGTGAATTCAGTTTATTTAGAGGTCCAACTATGGCTTCTCATTTAAGAAAATGTGATCGGATCTTGAATAGTGATAAATATCCTAAATTAAATTATCCTGATATTATCATACTAGATGGTGGTTATAAAAAATTCTTTGACAATTATAAATTTAAATGTAATCCCCAGAATTATGTTGAGATGAATGATTTAAATTATTCCAAAGTTTGTGATGTTGAATTGGATAAATTAAGAAAATCCAATAAGCTTGTTAAAGCTAAATCTTATAATAATTTCAATTTATCAGGACCACAAACTTTAAATCATAATAGATCAAATTCTCATTCTACCATCACATCCCATTCTGAAAATTTAAAGATTTTAAAGAGACAAAGATCAAGTTCAAACAAATTATTTGATATGAAATTAAATAAAGCTTCATCTTTTTCTTATTTCAATAATAATACTAATACCAATAATAATACTAATGTTTTCAACGATACCGATCATAATGACACTAACGAAACCGATGATACTGTGGTGGATAATGATACTGATGAAGTTACTGATGACGATAACGATAACGATAATGATAAAAATCTTGATATATTCCAACCTCCCACCGCAATATTTAGGAGCAACAAATCCAATTATTCCATTAATTCTTCAAATTCCTCATTGTCTGATTTATCTACATTTTCTTCTAATGATTCTTCTGATTCAAATTCCATATCAAATTCTCCAATTTTTGAAAGTAATGAATTCTTTGAAAATACATCCAACAGTTTCCAAAATGATCTCTTATACAAAGCTCAAGCTCCAAAGCCAAGGAAGAAGAAAACAATGTCAATTACAAACTTAAGTGCAAGTTCAAGCTCGAATTCTAATTTGAGTTGTAATTCAGGTTCAAATGTTAATACCAATTCTAATTGCAATTCAAGCACTAGTTCAAGGACTATTGGAAATTCTTCTGAAGCTTCAGAATTCACTTTCCCATCAACCGATTTAACTTCCCCAACAGCAGTTAAATCAAAGTCTGTTTCTAATCTTAGACATTCTAGAATTAGATCCATTTCCACTACGAATAATTTAAGCATCAATACTAATGTCTCATCTCCAGTTATAAGCTCACCGTTATCCAATTTAACTCCATTACCAACACCAATGTCAACACTTGATACAAGCATGTCATTAAATAATTCTCAATCATCGATGATTGATCCAATTAATGACACCCCAGTGGATTTTCCTATATCATCTAGCCGTAAGCATAATAGAAGAGGTTCAAATTCATTATTTTCTAGTAATGGAGGTATGAATTATAATCAATTTATAGATATCGATGACATTAATGAAGTTGAAGATGAAGATGAAAAGGGAGCAGAGGCTTCTGCCGAAGAAGATACTATTCATAAATTCAGATAGAATTAGAAATTTGCATAATAATTCAGTAATATATATATAAAAAAAAAAAAAAAA
>JAJMEC010000045.1:36539-145213 GCA_030573955.1 Yamadazyma triangularis | reverse complement strand
TTTTCATTGACTAACTTAATGGCAGCATTGTTAAGAGCAATGGTCTTTCTTTCAACGACATGACTTTGGAAGACAACAACATCACCTTGTTTCCAAGCATAAACTCTTAAGGTTTCACCAGGGAAAACAATACCAGTGAATCTACCTTTGATTTCATCAAAAGCACCATATTTATCCATCAACACTTTAGCACTTAATCCATAAGTACACATACCATGTAAGATAGGTCTGTCGAATTTGGCACCAGCAGCAAAAGCTGGATCAATATGTAATGGGTTTCTATCACCAGTTAATCTGTATAAAGCAGCTTGATCTTCAGAAATCTTGACATCAGTGGTAAAATCTGGTTCTGATTTTGGTGCAATAAATTGGGAAGTAGCAAATGACTTTCTTTCAGCATATTGTTTGGTTTCACCTTCACAGTTTCTAATGAAGAAGGTAGCTTCATTAGTGAATACTGGAGCACCAGTATCAGCATCTACGGATTTAGATCCATGAACGACAATAGTGTTAGTACCCTTTTGAGTTACAGCTAATGGAGTGAAAGTAGTCTTGATATTTCCTTCAGTTGGAACCGGGAATTGATCAAGCTTAATATAATGTTCACCATGTAACAAGAGCATTGGGTTGAAGTTCTTCAACAATTTAGAAAACGATAATTGAGAAGCAGTTGAATTAAAGGTAGCTAAATGACCGAAAGTTGGAATAACTTGGAATTCTTGATCATTTTCATAGACATATTGCAATTCATTTGACTTAGCACCAATAGCGATATTATATAAAATAACATCTCTGTCATTATAGTGGAAGATTGGATCTTCTTCTTCTTCATCTTCATCGTCTTCATCTTCATCTTCATCTTCATCGTCATCATCATCACCAACAGCACTTAAGATTTCCATAGATGATTCAGTGGTAGAAGCTGGGTGACTAGCTTCAGAGAAGTCAGTGATGGCAGCATAGTTATCTTTGATGAATTCAGGAGTGACAACTTCATCTTTACAGACAGTACCTTTAGCTCTTTCCCATCTGGTGTGACCAATCCAACCACCACCACCTTCAAAGATGTAACCGGTGACTGGAACAGTCTCAGAAGCTAAAAACACTAATAATGGAGCCACTAATTCTGGTGGATACAAGTTCTTGTCTTCTTCTCTGAAGATGGTTTTGGTCATAGCAGTTTCAGCATGAGGAGCAACAATGTTAACCTTAACATTGTTTTTAGCCCCTTCAATGGCAATGGTTCTAGAGAAACCAATAATGGCGTTCTTAGCAGCAGAATAGTTGGCTTGACCAAAGTTACCATAAATACCAGAGGTGGAACTAATGTTGACAACTCTACCGTATTTCTTGTCAACAAAGTATGGCCAAGCTAAACGGGTTAACATAAAAGTACCATTTAAATGAACTTTTTGAACTTGATCCCATTCTTTATCAGACATCTTAGCGAAAGATCTGTCTCTTAAAATACCGGCATTGTTGACTAAGGCATCAATGGTACCATATTTGTTAATAACATTATCAATGATTTCTTGAGCTTGAGAAGCAACATCATGTTTATCACCATGGGCTTCACCACCAGCGGCTTTGATTTCTTCAACAACCTTAGATGGGTCAACAAAATCATTAACAACAACTTTAGCACCATATTTAGCAAAGAATAAAGCATAGTCTCTACCTAAACCAGCACCAGCACCGGTAATCAAAACAACTCTACCCTTTAAGTCAACAGGAGGAGCACCAGATAAGTCGTTAGAAGGTAAAGCCTTGGCAGCTTCATTTAATGACAAATAATCATTCAAGATAGTTGGGGATTGATTCTTCAACAAATCAGGTTTAGAAGAGTCATCGAAATCAATAATTTCTTCAAACCTTTTAGCAACTAATTCTGGAGTAAAAGTGCTATCAGGTTTAAATAAAACACCACCAGATCTTTGCCATCTAATTTGAGAATAGAAACCAGCAGCCAATTCGAAAATTTGACCAGAAGCTTCACTAGATTCATGGGTTAAGTATAAAACTAAAGGAGCAATCTTTTCAGGACCTAATTGTTGTAACATTGGTTCAGGTAAAATGTTTTCAGTCATTCTAGATCTAGCTAAAGGACAAATAACATTAGCACTAATGTTATATTTACTACCTTCTTTAGCTAAAGTTTCAGCAAAACCAATTAAACCAGATTTAGCAGCAGAATAATTGGCTTGACCAAAGTTACCATATAAACCAGCTGGAGAACAAGTATTAACAATTCTACCATATTCTTGTTTTCTAAAGTATTCCCAAGCAGCTCTGGTAACTTTATAGGCACCATTAAGATGAACATCAATAACCAATTGGAAATCTTTTGGTTCCATCTTTTTGAATTGGGCATCTCTCAATATACCAGCATTGTTGATAACAATATGAACAGTACCAAAGTTCTTAACGGCGGTTTCAACAATCTTGTCACCATCCAACACGTTATTATAGTCGGCAACAGCAACACCACCAGCAGCCTTAATTTCGTCAACAACAATGTCAGCGGCTTTAGAACCACCACCAGCTCCTGATAAGGAACCACCTAAATCATTAACCACGACTTTGGCACCTCTTTTAGCATATTCCAAACAATAATGCTTACCTAAACCACCACCGGCACCAGTGACAATTACCACTTTATCTTTAAAGGACAACGACATGTTTCAATTCTTTTGATAGGGATAAGTTATTTTTTCCTTTGTTGAAAAAAAAAAAAAAAAAGAAAAGAGAAACAAAAACAATTTATGTAAAAAAGGGTGGAAAAAAAATGTGGATGCTGTTTTATATTTATAGTTTTCAAACAATCCTATGAAATTTTAGTGCAATAAATTTCTGCGTTTTGCGGGGTCATTAATTCGGTTAAAATGATATCAACCATGGATATTTCACTATGATTGTCAAGGTATTGTTTTACAGTTTACACTATATAATGTTACAACTACAAGTTTACACAATTATTACAATTGATTTATTAAAATCACAAATTTTGTTTTTTTTTTAATCAGCACTATTGAAATTGAAATAGTGACAGCGAAAATTGATTGATAATAAAAACACCGCAGTTGAAGAGATAAAAAGCAGCAACTTCAGTCAAAGCTCATTGTTCATTTACTCTCTACTGTAGTTTATAAATAACATCATACACAAACTTCAAGATCTTATTACGTGCACTATAAAGGTGTTTAGTTCTCCCCCCGGATCCCAATACAGATTCTGGTTTAACCGATGATGGACCTGAAGTTTCAGATTTGACATGCAGGTTTGGCTTGCTATACCGTGGTTTAACCCTTATAACCGAGGAAGTAAAAAATCATATGCAGCGATGGAATTTGAAAAACATTTGAAAATTGTCAGGGACACGAGATGAGATAGGCCGAGCAGAGCTACCCGCAAGGGTGTTGGGACTGGTTACCGTAATAGGCAGTCTACACTTAATCAACCGAATTATTCCGGGTAGGGAAACAATATAATTATCAAAGGGAGAACAAAGACCTGTGGAAACAACAAAAGGGAAGTCGGAAAAAAAAAACAAAAAAAATGAAAAATAGAAAAATAGAAAAACAAAAGTGGTATTTTTACAGTCTATTCACATTTCTACTGCAAAAACGTCTCCACGGGTCACTAAAACGAACTATTGTTGAAAAGTGTACGAACTGTAGTGAAGTAAGACATTTATTTTTGACACATTTGTCACGAACACACTCGCAATACTAGAAACTCGTATCGAAGTAATAAACCCGCCTCAAAGAAAAAGGATCTCAAATCTGAAAAGTCACATTTAGGAGCAATGGTTCAAAGTAATGATGAAGCAGTATTGAATAAGTCTGCGTCAGCATCATCATCATCAGCATCAGCATCATCACCATCAGCATCATCAGCATCAGCATCATCACCATCACCAACAACAGCTTCTTCTACTTCCTCCTCCTCCTCCTCCTACACATATGTTCCTCCTTCTTGGTTCCGATGTGTTATCTATGACTTATTCTTATGGTTATTCAACATCACCTTCGACTGCTTTTTCAGAGAAACAAGACCAAGAGGAGCATTTAAACTCCCTAAATCAGGTCCTCTTATCTTTGTAGGAGCTCCTCATGCCAATCAATTTGTTGATCCTATAATTTTGATGAATCAAGTCAAAAAAGAATCTGGTAGAAGAATTTCCTTCTTAATTGCTATGAAATCTTATAAACAAAAAATTATTGGATGGTTAGCTAAATGTCAATTGGCTATTCCTGTGGAAAGACCTCAAGATAATTTAAAACCGGGAATTGGTAAAATTTTTGTTGATTTTGATCAAGATGCTTCTTTGGTCAAAGGTGAAGGAACAAACTTTACTAAACAATTAACTAGAAAGAGTTTAGTGGCTTTACCTCAATCATTAGGGGCTTCTGAAGTCGTAGATGTTATTTCTGATACTGAATTGACTATCAAGAAGCCTTTTAATCAAACCGATAAAATCGTCAGTCTCTTAAACAAGGGAACTAATTTTAAAGTTGCTGATAAGGTTGATCAAAAGAAAGTTTTCCAATTGGTATTTAATCATTTATCTCATGGTAATTGTGTAGGAATCTTTCCTGAAGGGGGTTCTCATGATAGAACTGATTTGTTACCTTTAAAAGCCGGTGTAGCCATAATGGCTTTAGGTGCTATGGAAAATGATCCTGATTGTAATGTGAAAATTATTCCCTGTGGTATGAATTATTTTAATGCTCATAAGTTTAGATCAAGAGCCGTTATAGAGTTTGGTCATCCTATTGAAATTCCTAAGGATTTAGTTAAAAAATATTCTAATCCAGAAAGTAACCGTGAAGCTATTAAAGATTTATTGGATATTGTTACTGATGGTTTAAAAGCTGTTACTGTAACCTGTGAATCTTATGAGACATTGATGGTGGTTCAAGCAGCAAGAAGATTATACGCTAAGAATTTTGCTCATCATTTACCATTACCTTTAATTATTGAAATGAACAGACGTTTAGTTTTAGGTTATAAGACTTTTTCTCATGAACCTAAAATTCAAGAATTAAAATCTAAAATCTTAATTTATAATGAAAAATTAAGACAATTATATTTACCTGATCATCATGTGGAAACTTTTAATGAAAAAAGTAATCAATTAAGAAATTTATCAGTATTGATATTTAGAATCACCAAATTATTCTTTTTCTTATCACTTGCATTACCAGGAGCTATTTTGTTTTCTCCAGTATTTATCATGGCAAAACTGATTTCTAACAATAAACAAAGACTGGCTTTGAAAAATTCAATGGTTAAAATTAAAGGAAATGATGTTGTTGCAACTTGGAAAATTTTAATAAGTTTGGTCTTTGCTCCAATTTTCTATATTATCTATGCTTCAATTGGTACTTTTCTCATTTATGAATATGAATTGAGTCAGATGAATCTTTTTGCTACATGGTGTTTATTGTATTGTTTTAATGTTCTTATTACCTACTCAGCATTAATTACCGGTGAACAAGGTATGGATATATTTAAATCTATAAGGCCATTGATTTTATCATTAACCGATGGATCTTCAATTAAACAATTGAAAAATTATAGAAATGAATTATCTGAAGAAATCACTGAAGTTATTAATGAATTTGGTTCTCAATTATTCCCTAAAGACTTTAACTTATTGGATATGAAGAATAGTTTGAAGATTGATGGTTCAGTCAATTATGTAGATTCTGATGAAGAAGAAGAAAAGAAGACCGAAGAATTAAGACATAGAAGAATGTTAGGCAAAAGAAGAAAAAGAGTTGAAAAAGCTCTCAATGAGAACAAACAAATTCCTACTGGATCAACATCCAATTCCAATTCCAATTCTTATACTTCATTGAACACTGAATTATCTTTAGATAACTCTAAGACATCTGATTCCATGTCTGATGGCTTATCTTCAATGAACTCTGAACGGTCTTACACAAATATCCCCATGTTTTCTGATTATCAATTGCACAAAAATGCTAAACGAATTGACATGGAATCTTCCAGATCCTCAACTGATGATCAAGCTAGTGACTCTGATTCTCAATCATCTAGTCATATCGAATTAAATTTCTCTGGTGACAAGAAAGAACCTAAAGAATCATTATCTAATAAGATCCGGTCAAGAGTAATGCAAAATAGAGATAAGATTGATTAGTCAAGAGTCAGTCACTTTTGATAATTTTTATTTACACATGTACATAATTAACTGCACACTTGAATTTAATACTAATTATTTAAATTTGTTTGACGTTCATAAAATTCTGATACTTGTAATGAAGTTGTGGAATCTTCTACACCTTTATCATCTCTTATTCTTATAAATCTGGGGAATCTTAATGAGATCCCTTTACCATATTCTTGATGAGCTGCCTTATAAACCGGACTTAATGATAAATCAGCAGTTAAGACTTCGAAAACCGTAGTAGGTTCAAGCCAAATATCGGGTACAGCACTTGGATCATAAGTGTAAAAACCTTTTGGGTTCGATATTTCTGTAGGTTTTAATTTATTATACAAACTTTGTAAATTTTCATCAGAAAACCCTGTTCCTATTTTACACGTGGTTTCATATTCACCGGTATCATCATTATAACTGGCTAATAAGAATCCACCATAAGTCCCTGTTCGTTTACCTCTTCCGTTATAGGCACCAATGACTACTAAATCAAGGGAATCACCAACACCAGCTAAATAATCTTTCTTTAACTTCAACCAATTTCTTGATCTTTTAGATGGTTCATAATAAGATTCTTTTGAATGCAACATTTTGACCATTAATCCTTCACATGAATCTTTAACTGATTGATCTAAAAATTGTTGTAATTCATCCAAGTTTGAAGAATTTTTATGAGTTGCAAAATCAAATTTTCCTTCAATAGGTTTAAAATTTTCAAACATAATTTTCCTTCTTTGATCTAATGACTTATTTACCAATGATTGATCATTTAAATGTAATACATCAAAGGCAAATAAACAAATATGAACTTTGATATCTTTTTCATCAACATCTTTCCGTTTTCTCGTTGATAACACTTGAAATGGTAAAATCTTACTTTGAGCTCTATCCCAAGCAACAGCTTCACAATCTAAAATCATCAGAGTGATAGGGGTTTGGTGATCATTTTGAGACTTAATGAAATCTTTAATAATAGAGATTAAATCAGGATACCTTTGAGACATATCTTCAGAATTCCGAGAATATATTTTGACTGATCCATCAGATAATAAATGAATTTGAGCTCTTTCACCATCATATTTATACTCACAAGTAAATTCTTCTCCTTGAAATCTATCAAGAACTTCACTAATAGACTTGGTTGGTTTGGCCAACATAGGTTTCAAAGGAATACCTGGTGTTAATGGACAATGATCCAACAAATTGAAAACACCAAACTCAAAAGCCTTGTTGATAACAATTGCATAATTGGGGATTAAAGAAAAGGCTTCTCTAATTATTTCTTCTGCTTCAGCTAATTTTTCTGGATTAACTTTTTTACCACCAGATTCATAATTGACAAAAGCTTGAGCAATACCTATTAATACTGTCTTTTCGGCTAAACCAATTCTTAATTTACCTTCTAAAGATCTAATTAAAAATTTTGCTTCACTTGATTTTTGTTCACAAGCAGTCAATAATTTATTAATGGTTCCAATCTTTTTAGCTTGGGAATCCTTACCGGTAGATTTAGCGATCTTAGTTAAACTATCAAATACTAGATTTATATCTAGAGATTGAGGTTTAAACATGGTAGGTTGACCTGATCTTGATTTTTGAGCTACAATCCCTAAATCACCGTACTGTTTATAATCTTGTTTGATCTTTTGCGTTGATCTTCCATAACCTTCACTAATAGCTTTAATCAACAACAGTTCACCAAGACCTAATTCTAAGTCTGGTTCATAATCAGGACCCAATCTATTAATAGACAAATAAACCACCTTAATCAATTTATCAACTCCATAATCAACCAATACTTGATAATAGAAATCAGAAACCAATGAAGTGATCTTCAATCGGGAAGATTCATTTTCAATTTCTTCAAACAATACACTCAATTTGGAATATGGCATCTTGGGAGAATCTAATGTGGATGCTTTCTTTTCACTTCCATTTACTTTAGGGTCTTCAGAAGGAGGTTTAGTTAGCTTTTCAGTTACTGTAGTTGAAGTCTTTTCCTTCGTACTCAATTCATCTTCGCTAATATCAGTCTGATCAGTTTCTTCTGGTTTGTGTTTCTTAACAGCAGGCGAAGAAACTGGTGATGTCTTGGAAGGAGAAGTATGGTCACTTCCAGATCCATTTGTATCTGCGATTGGTGAAGATGACTTCCTCTTTGTTCCCCCTGTTTCCTTTTGTGGTTTCTCCCCTGATTTCGACGAAAAGAAAAATTTTCCTATGGACTGCTGTTGTGCCATTAAAATGTTCTGTGATATACTTCTTCTGTTCAATGTTCTAGTTAATAATCTTGAACGGGTCCAAAACATACACTATTGCATATAACTTTACGCGTCGCGATTAATTGAGAAATTAGAAATATAACATACAATATAAATGAATTACAACTATTTTCAAAAAGAATTGTTTTTGTTTAAAACTAAAGTTACAGGGATTTTTTTTTGTTTTTCTCTATTTAAATTCTAGCATTCCAAACACTCTGAGGACCTCTTTCTTCATAATTATCACTATCAACAAACAATTCACCATTGGAGTTAGAATTACCACCAAATACTTGTTTGGCATAAATTTGACCCCCTAAGAAATAAACATCTTCCCAAGAACCACCTCTATCCTTTGGTCTTTTCCATTCAGGGAAATAATCCGGGTGTTTAGCCAACCTTATTGAAGTAGGAACCTGAGCCACTATAAATTCACCTTCATTGTTATCATTAACATCATCAGCTTGTTGATAAGCAGCAATAGCAGAGTTTACATTGACTTCATTAGCCCTTTGATCTTGTGGAGATCTGACCAAGTAATCTTCGGATAATTTTGTCATTAATGCATGCTTAAACCCCTTGATTTTGAAGGTGGAACCCACGAATATTAAGTTATCAAAACATTCTTGTCTTTTTTCCAAGTCTGGTATTAAAGCTAAAACAGTAGAAATGTTTTTAGCAACTTCATTGATTAAAGGAGAAGCTCCTTGAAATCTTTCCTTTCCAATATAAATCTTCCCCTTGGTATCAGGGTCAACAAAGAAATTAGTTTCCAATTCATGATTAGATTTGATTTCTGGTTGTGCTTCACCATCAACAGCTTCACCATTGGCAGTAGTAGCTTCATCATTTTTAGTTTCATCATGTTGTTTCAGAGTAATATCTTCATTTTCAGTAACAATTTTAGCCACATCATATTTTTCATCTTCGGGAGCTTCACCTTCATCAACTTTATTTAAATCAGCCACAGAATAGAAATTATTACTATCTCTACTAACAACTTCAAAAATATTTGAAGTCTTTAACCATTCAATTTGTTGAGAACTCAAATTAGGAATTAATTGACTCAATTCATTATTAATTGATGATCCCCCAATGGGTAAATATTTACTAGCATAAGCAATATTCTTATAACCTAATACTGGGGATATTTGTGTAGAATCTTTACCAATGTTCACAATACATGAACTAGTTCCATTACCCATCCCGAAAGTAGAAGCAATTGACAAATCCAAAACATTAAACCCGGTAAATTCTAAGGTTTCCATGGCATATTTAGTGATTTCTTCAATTTGATGTCTTGACCAACATGAAGATGGAATAATTAATAATAACGGAATTTGATTAATTGTCACTATTGGATTCTTAGCAATAACACTTTGTAAAATTAGTTTAAGTAAATATTTAAATGCTTCAATATCAACAATCTTACTGGCCTTAATAGGGTTTATCTCTATTACTTCTTCAATGCTATCTTCTGGTTTACTAGCTTGATACTCTTTGGTCACGGGATTCTGATAAACTACAGAAGGTATTTTATATTCTGGTGGTGACAATGATTCTTGTAATCCAAATGAGAACAATGTATGTTCTGATCCTGGATGAACCACCAAAAAGTTTTCTTCTCTATATAAAGGCATAAAAGTGTTGATATTTTTGTAGTTGAGAGTTTTTTTTTTTTTGTAACGTTTAGCGGTGCGAAGCAAAATTGGCCTCGTCCCCACGACCTTCACCACCAGGTTTATATTGCAACCAAAAAAAAAAAAGAACTAACTATATACACCAAAGAAAGTAAATTTATATAAAATATAAAAGGGGTTAATCATAATCATAGTTTTGGGCATTTTCCAAGAATTTGTTGTAGTTTGCTCTTGTTCCCAACACGGATTTTTTACTCAAAGCACTGTTCAGTCGTTTAACATTATTGCCATAGTTTTGATAATTATAAGATGGTAAATTAGGAACATAATCATCTTCAGGAGAATCGTTTGGATCAGGGTCATTTTGTGATACTAGTTTCACTTCATTAATAAAAGGAAGTTCTTCATTTCCATTGGTTTCATGATAGGAATGTTTGATTGGAGAAGGTCTAACTCCAGGATGATCAAGCAGATCAAATGATGATGAAGGTCTATGATGACTTCTACCATAGTTAACATCTATTGGAGGAAGTCTTTTTTGAGGCTTTTCAATGCTTCTGGATCTAAATCGAGGATCAGTGGTATGTCTATTATTCAATTTAGGAGCCGATTTCTTCTCACCTCCCATGGGGAATAAATCAGGAACACTAGCCGTGTTACGATTAGAGGCTTCATTTCTTATTGACGGTCTATAGGGCATGACACTAGTTAAAGTATTTTTCCGAGGTGGCATACTTTGTCTAACAGGAGAAGTAGAAACTGGTCTTCTTCCTGGTCTTCCATGTCTTCCATGTCTTTCATGTCTTTCATGAGAATGTGAAGGTTCATCAACGTAGTCATGGGATTCAGGTTCAAGTTCTGCTTCCGCTTCAGGTTCCGGTTCAGACATTGGATCATCAATGTCATCATGATCTTCGTTCAATATGTGATTATCAACATGATGACCATCTTGAGGAGGTTTAACTTTACCCAAGATTCTAGCCATTAGATTCTCAGAAAAGTTTCGAATACTAGATACATCTTGGACCTTAATCACCCCGGAATACCAAGCAATGACCCCTAAAATCAATGCCCACACTAACCCCACTTTAGCATAATTAAATATAATGACGGAATAATGCATAATCAATGGAGACAGTTTATGTAAAACAAATGCAACAATGATTCCTAAAGCGAAACTGGGAATATGGAAGATAGGTAAATTATAAGAAACGGAATTCAATACCTTGTGCAATTTTGCTGGTTCTTCCACCATCGGAGAATGGGACAAATCATGAGTATCCATGGCTTCAAAATCAGCAGAAGTATTGGGAGAAATGGGAGATTTGTTTGTTTTTTTAGACTTTGCGAAGTTTAAATCATGAGATTTCATACTTTCTAAATCATGATCATTGGGTAACGATTCTAAGTCATGAATATCAGGAGAAACCGATCTTGTTTTGGGGTTGGATTGAGATTTTGGTGGTTCAGGGGGTTTATTAGGATCAACAACTTGATAGGTACAACTTACTAATTCATTAACATAATCATTGACAGTTTTATCATCTTTAGGGTTATCATCTTCAGGATTAAGTTTTTTTAATCGAAATACTCCATCAGGATCCTGTTTGTAGACGAGTTTCTTTTTCCCCGTGGAATTGGTTGTTATCGTTGCCATTTATGGGGCAGGAATTCCTCAGTGAGACAACGATAAGTGATAAGGGGTAAACGGTGATAATAGGAAAAAAAAAAAAAAAAAAGTTTATTATCAGGAATATTATAAGGATATTTATCAGGATATTTTATCAAGATATTTATCAAATTGATACTTATATTAAACCAATTATTCAGGTTTTCTTATAAACTTGGTGTCAAATACTTTTGTAGCCGAATGGAAAACAATGGCTGCACGAGGATTATAGATCAAATGATTATAACTCAACAGTACAAGGAAACCCTGATTAAAAACTAAAACCCTACAACAAATATATTAAGGAAAAAGAAAAAGAAAAAGAAGAAAAAAAAGATATATATAAATGAACAGAATTCATTTCCTTGTCAAATTGTAGTCGATGACTATATCGTCTACAGCAAACTGGTACTTATTAACAATAATGAAAGACAATAGACTTTATTTATAATTAACCGAAAGTAGTTAAATTACCTTAAACGGAAAGGTTATTAACGAGGAGAGGAATAGTAGGTTTTTTTTTTTTTTTTTTGTTTTTTAAAACATTGACTGTGCGTGAGATGACATTGATAATATACAAAATCTAACTAGAAAAGGACTCTGGAGATGCCAGAAATTTGTTACTGAATACAACATATAACATCATATATGACCTCTTATTCTTCTCGCCAATTGAATATCTTTTTGCATTATAGTTACTCTTTTCGCGTGAATGGCACAAAGATTAGTATCTTCCAAAAGATGGACCAAATAGGCTTCACAGGCTTCTTGTAAGGCTAATACAGCATTGGATTGCCACCTTATTCCGTAATCTAATCCAATATACATTTCAGCTATCTCTTTGACCAATCTGGCAAAGGGTAATTTTCTGATTAACAAATCACTGGTTCTTTGAAATTTTCTGATTTCCATTAATGATTTGGTTCCAGGTCTGTACCTTCTTTTTGTTGTAGTTCTGGTGGTTGTTGCTGCTGGAGGATCTCCCGGTAGATTCCTATATACTCCAGTTTCTCTATTTCTGTTAGTATTGGGTCTATCTCTACCGGGGTACAAGTTTCTAGACGTAGATATTCTAGCCATATTTAGTAGTTAAAAAATAATGTTTAGGAAAAGAATTGAATATAGATATTAATGATAAGAACACCCCCCAAAAGAAAAAAAAAAAAAACTAGAATACTATATGATTTTCTATATCTATTTATTTCTTTGTGTTTCTTTATTTGATCTCTTCAATGATTCAAAGATTCAGCCAGCAGAATTAAGGATAAAAGAGGAAAATAAAAATTGAAAAAGTGAGAATGCTGGCTTAACAAAAGAAAGAAGTAACAATACCTTAGAGGTAATGTAATGTAATGTAATGTATAGAGAAGTGATCGATAGAGATACTGTACTCTACAGATATTGTACTCTACAGATATTTATCCCCACAGCTATTTAACTCTACAGTTATTGTATATATCTCTTTGGTCTATGTACATTCAGCTATTTACAATTACACCCTCCTCTCTTAAGCCTGTGCCTCCTCCAACTCCACACCATCATATTTCCCATCTAAGAAATCATTCAACCCATCTTGTATCACTCTAGACTCTTCATCCATAGGGGTTTCTGCAATCTTTTTCATACTTTCATTACCTCCCATCATAGCCTTCATCTTCCAACCAAACTCTTTAAACAGTGATACATCAACTATCCAACAAGTTCCAAAAACTGCCATTGATGATACGCTTCCTGCTAATAAACTTCCTGTTCCTACTGCTATAGCTGCATCTGTAGTAAAATTATAACTAGTAGGTGGCGAATGGTTACCTTGAAAGAATCGAGGAAGAAATTGTCTTGATATCGTTGACTTATAAGCAAATCTTGATGCTAATATAGTAACTCCAGCTGATGTGAAAAATAACATCATTTGTTGTTTCCTTCTAGCCTTATAGTCATTACTGGCTTGTGACAATTTAAACAGTTCTGGAATCAAAGTCATATTTGGTAATAGAGATGATCTAACTATGGAATTGCAAACTTTACAAAATGCGAATATAAGTGTTTTTTTCTTTCTTTCTTTCTTTCTTTCTTTATTTCACTAAAATGTGTTTCTTATTACTAAATAATACAAAAAATAAAGTCTTCTTATATATGACAAAAAAAATGGAATAACAAACTAACAAACAATATGAATGCACATATATAAAAAGAAGCCAAATAAAACAAGCATTCTTTTGTTATTTTTTTAATTTCTCTTTTTCATCTTTTTTTTTTTTTATTCTTTTTGATTTCTCTTTTGGAATTACTAATACATAGAAATAGCTGAAGAAGGATGGGGAGGTTGTTAAAGTTTTCTTGTCAGAATTTCCTGAAACTCTAAATTTCTTCTTTAAATAATCCACCTTTATTAGGATTTTTACTTATGGAGATTTCATCAGAGTAATTAGCATCTTCAGAGTTTGAGGTTTTATTAGATTTGATCTCGGCTTTTTCTTTCTTGGATGCATCAGCACTAGAAGTAGATTTGGAAGGTTCTTCTTTTTTGACGGGTGGTGGATTTTTCAAAGGTTTAGGATCAGATTTAAAAAGTTTCCCTAATTTTCTGAAACCACTTCTCTTTTTAGGTTTAACTTCACCATTGACCTTAGAAGGTGATGCTACTGGTGCTGTCTCCTTTTCCTTTGGTTTTTCTTCTGGTTTGACTTCAGGTTCAGGTTCAGGTTCATCATCTGAAAATAATGATCCAGTGTCTCCAAGTTTACGTTCATCAACATCTTTTCTTAAATGTTCAGGTAATTCTTTATTGACGTCATGTTCACCTTTGATTAACGCAGCAATTCCGGCTTTAATTTCATCCTTTTGACTCGATTTTTTATTCAAATTGTCTTCTTTTTCTTTGTCCATTTCAGCTAATTTGTTATCCAATTCATTATTAGATTGTTCAACTTTAGTTAATTCATCAATTGATAATTTATTTAAATCATCAACTTCTTTAGTAGTATCAGCTAATTTGGTTTCAGATTCTTCCAATTCTTTAGTTATTTTTTCAATTTCTTCTTCAGTGGAAGTCAATTTTTCTGATAACTCTTTAAATTGAGTATTACTTTCATCATTGGTCTTTTGTAATTCATCAACTTCTGCACTTAATTCATTTTTAGTGTTGGTTAAATCTTCAAGTTTCTCAGTTTCAACTTTCAATTCATCCAATGTAGGCTTGATGATTTCATCTCTTTCAGCTTGCATAGTATCTAACTCTTCTTTTCTACCGGCAATTAAACCTTGTTCTTCTTCATCAATTTGATTTTGATTTTCTTGTTTCTTCAAGATTAATTCTTCCTTTTGAGCTTTAAATTCTTCTTCTTTATCCTTCTTTTCTTTGTTTTGACCATCAATAACTCCATTTCTTTCCTTTTTGTAATCTTCAAATTCACCATCTTTTTCAGCCTTGGCCTTATCATTTTTTTCAACCCGGTCTCTTTTAGCAGCTTCCAAATCAGCTTTTTCTTTATTCTTAGCTTGAATTTCTTCTTGTTTGGCCTTGTTATGTAATTTTTGTAATTCTTCTTGTTTAGCTTTATTTTCCTTATCAGTATTTCTTTGAGCATCAGCTTTAGTGTTAATATCATTTAAAACTGGTTGAACAATTAATGATGCCATTTTATCCAATTCAGCTTGATTAACAGTTAAACCACCACCCAAGTCAACCACACCGGCTTTATTTTGTTTGAGTCTTTCATCACTTCTCTTTTGGGCTATGGCTAAAGCATTAGCATATAATTGAGCTTGAGCCTTAAAATCAGCTGGGGTCCCAGCAGAATTCATAGAATTCAATCTATCAGAAGCCTTTTCACTAGCAGCTGATAATAAATATTTACCACTTATATCATTAGCTTGGAAAGTTTTGGATCTATTGGCATCATCTTTTTTAACACCAGATCTAAAATCTAAATCAGGGTTAAATCTTGAATCCAAGGTTCTAGTGGAATTCTTATTAGCAGCACTACTAATTTTATTAATGTTCAAACTAGTGGAAGAATTTTTTGGAACAATTCCGGAACGGAAGTCTTTTTCAGGATTAACTCTAGAAGTCATAGTAGAAGTGGAATTAGCATTAGCAGCTTTATAAATCGACCCCCCTTTCAAAGGTGGAACACCCACACCTGAAGATTTGATGGAGGCACCAGAAGAAGGATTGGCATTATTAGCAGCACTTTCAGCATCTTCACTACTATAAGTTTTAGACCATTGGTAAACTTTATCCAATTTGGCAGCTAAAGCAGCTTCTTGAGCTTCATGAGCCACTTCTCTTTCATAACTTGGTTTCACCGACAAGTCAGTGGATGCTGCCAACAATGCAGCAGCATCAGAAGCACTGGAATTAACACCAACATTGGGTAAACTTGGGGAATTGTATACCCCTTGTCTCAATTTTTGTTGATATAAAGCTTGCTGGGATAATGGTTTCCCATTAGTTTGATAGGTCGAACGAGACATTGACATTTTTACACGGGTTCTCAATTAATTGAGCTACTTCAATGTCTATAACAAAACAATAATGACTTCCCTATGGAATTATAAACTGTTTTATTGGGTTTTAACTTTAATCCGCCCTTAATTGAGTTGAAATTTCGTGATGATTGAAATTTTATCCAGCCCTCAAGAGTCGTGCGCAGTTGACTATTTAGGTAATAGGAAAATAGATAGGAGAGGAGCCGCAGGTCAGCATAACAATTCACCATGAGTAGAATAGAGGTTCAATTACGTCAATGAAGGGAGATATTTTTGTCTGGAAGTTGTGGAGAAATAACTTTAGACACACAACTCCAAAACGATAACCTTCAAACGTGGTTTAACTTATAGTTTGATATACTATTAGCAGCAAGGTTTGCTTTGAGCCTTGTAACTTTGCATGACGTCAGTGAGATTCACTCACAGATAAGAGACAAGAACAGAGAAAGAAGGAAGGAGAAAGTACAAAGTAAAACGGAACAAGAAAAGAGAACCAAGGGAGAACCAATATATATATATATATATATATATATAGGATGATACCTATAGTGAAAGGAAAAAAAAGAAAAAAAAAAAGAACTATAGAAAGAGTCAAGGAAAGAATAACACACTTTCTTACCGCTATTTCAGGAGTCGAAATAGGAATCTCGTATAATGCGAGAATATACCCCTATTGGTTGAATGCAACACTATAACAGGATTAACAGTAGAAACAAAAAAAAAAAAAAAAAATAAAATCATTAAACAAAGTTATATATGTATAAGAGAGAGATAAAAAATAAGAGAAAGGATATATAGGCATATATAGAATCATAATTAATTTGAAGTGCCAGCACTGCTACTATTCTTTCTTCTACCACCTCTATTATGTAAATTAGGATTACCATAGATGATGGAAGTGGTACCATTTGAATTAACTTTGTAGTGAGTTTTCAAATGTTGAGCCAAATTATCCGATCTAGAAAATTGTTTTTCACAATATTTACAATGGAAAGGACGAATATTGGAATGGACTGATCTAATATGACGTTTTAAATGTTCTGACCTCTTAAACTGTTTAGGACAATCCGGACAAGGGAATGGTTTACCTTCTTCTTGTTCTCCGATTTCTATAGGAGGGAATTTCTCTGTAGCTTTTTCTGGTTTACGACCAGGTCCAATATGGAGACCAGACGACATCACTTGATTGGTGGTACCATTGGTATTAGATTCCTGGGGTTGAGACTCGGAATCCAATTCCATATTCATATTCATATTCATAGTCATATTCATGTTAATAGTATTGCCATTTGCATTAACATCCATATTATCAGTATTATCACCATTACTAGAATGAGCCGCCTCTGAATCATAATTACCTCCTTTATTCATAATATCATTCAATCCTTCAATATTTAATCCATCAGAACCATTATTAAGTTCACTGATTTCACTCATATCTAATTTGATGGCTTGGTTATCCATCATTAAAGAATTTCTGATTTCACTAACATTATTGTCTTGAATGGCTCCATAATTATAAGATTTTCTTCTTTTCCTCTTTTGATTGACATTACTATTACCATTGTTATTATTATTATCATCATCATCATCACGACCACCACCACTGTTATTTTCATCAATATAGGCAGAAGGATTAATCATTTGAATTGAATTTCTTCTTTTATAATAGTTATTCTTAATGATTCCTGTTGGGTTAATAATAATTTCTTTGTTTTCTAATTGACTAGAATTATTTAAATTATTATTAAGCCAATAGGAGATTGCATTAAAACATTCATTGTTCATTTGAAAATCAAAAGATTTTTTATTTGGTGATGATGCATGGTGATTTTGCGTCGACATTGATGGACCGGTTGGAGATGCTGATGGTTTAGAAGGAAATCTAGATGATTGAATAGCCAGTGATTCTTTATCAGATTTACTTGGTCTTCCAGATTTGTTATTTCTATTGATGCTATCGAATTTGGAGTTGTCATTAGGAATGTCATTATTGTCATTATGGTCATTGGTAGAAGCAGTCAGGTGATTTCCTCCTGATAAATCCAGAGTATCACCGGAGAAATTAGATTCAAAGTTAGTTTCTAACAAGTGATTGGAAACTTGAGGTCGTCTAGAACCAGGAGTTGATTTATTAGATCTGAAAAACGTGGACAAATTAGGTGATGAAGACGACGAAGGCAAAATATAACCTTTATTGGACTTTAACGCCAGAGGCGAGCCATTGGTTGAATTAATCAACTGTTTAGGATTAATAGTTCTTTCATCATGATAATCGTCTTTATTAAAGATTTGAGTTAAATCAGGACTGGGGGATTTGGAAGAAGGATTCGAAGACAATGGCTTCAATGATAATGAATTCAATTGGTCGGGTAAGTTAAATGATGAAGAATGATGATGATAAGTGGGAATAGAAGTTGATGAAGAAGAATCACCCGGGTTGGGAGTAACCGAATTAGACCCGGAACCCAAGGTTGGACGATGATTGGTAGTAACATAATCAGTAGAAGCTATAGCCGACCCATCTATAGTTTGGTTCAACATATCATAACTGTAATTATTGGATAATAGTTCTTTATTAGGAGGAGAATGGAATTCCGGTGTTGTATTGGAAGTAGAATGATTATTAAGATTAAATTCATTCAAATTATCAATGTCTAATAAGAATTCATTATTTAAGTCCATGGTGTGATCTTCATTATTGATCACCGGTGACTGTAATAAAGAGCCAGTACTCTTTAAATGGGACATGTCAACTTAAAACGACGACAACAACAACAACAACAACAAAGAACAACAAAGAACAACAAAGAACAGAATAAAAAAAAAAAAAAAAATTAACCTAACCTAAAGATAAACAGATGTATAACAAAAGTATAGAGAGAGAGAGAAAAAAAAAAAAAAGTGTGTAATCTCAGTAAAAATTGACGATTAGCAATAGAAAAAAGAAATTCCAGCAAGGTGACGGTGAGGCTATTATTGGAAATACGTGGGGAGATGATTGGCCCGGCGCCGAAGATGCAGGGAAGAGGTTCAGAAAAGACAATTTTTTTTTATTAGCCTGGAAAATTGACAGGATTTGGAAGGAATAAATGGGATTAGAGGTATAGTGTGGTGAATACTGTAGTGGTTAGACTAAAGATATCTCATGAAGTCATGAGGTTCTCTTATCAATAGATTCTGAAATGGGAAATCCAGACTATTGTTCGCGGGTTATATGAAGGAAGGGCAGAGAGAGATAGGAAGAGTGTAAAGGGTAGAGTATATTTATAGAGTGTAGAGTATAGAGTGTAGTGTAGAGTATAGAGTATAGTGTATGAAGTATAGAGCATAGAGTGTAGAGTGCATGTTTAGATACTCTTTCACTATATTTCTATACTATTATTATGAAAACCAGAATCTCAGCCCAATTCTCGGAATGTTTACGAGGGCTGCAATATCCGCTTTAGGTTATGGCTTCGGATATGAATAAGGTATTGTACATAGTACAGTATGGTAGAGTAGTATTGTATTATTACAGTGTATTATTGCAGTATCACAGTGTATTACTACACTATATTATTACACTTACACTACACCATTACACTACACCATTACACTATATTACTACACCATCGCTACCTTTTACGGGATTTTTACCTAATTGTCTCAATGGTAATTACCGGATTCGCATAAGCCATTGTATGACCTATAGTGAGTGGTTGTTAATAGTGGGGAAACCTACACCACAATAAACCAACTTGCGTGAAGTGGAGGTATTTTGCAGTATATGATAGTATAAAATAATAGTATAAAATGATAGTATAAAATAATAGTATAAAATAATAGTATAAAATAATAGTATAACAAGATATACAAACCGCTATTTACAAGAATATATAGGTAGACATATCTCTCTATATATCTACTCTCTATACATATCTATAGATATACCTACTGTGATATAAGCTTAAACACTTCGTCTAGAACAAGAGGATTCACTACATCTTCTCCATTTTCCATTGATGTGGTAGCTGGCATCGTTGGATCATTCATACCTGTATCAAGATCAAAATTATTAAATTCATTACTATTCTTATCTCCAATTGATCTTAAATGTAACCAAAGAGAATCAAGTTCTTGAGGGTTTTCAAAAAAGAATTGATCTTCTTGATTACCATTTCCATTTACTGATGTTTGACCTGACATTGACCCTGTTACTGATTCTAATCCTGAAGTAGATTCTGGAATCAGTTTTGGTAATTCTTCTGTTTCCATGTTATCGGAAATCTTTATATCTTGTAATATATTCATAGGATCTAGTTGAAACCCATCATATGCTTCATTTTCATAACTATTTTTAATATTCCCATCAGTAGGATTATATTTATTATCTGTTTCAGCCTTAGATTGTTCTTGTGTCATTACTGGTATAGTTTGATCCATGAATTGACCTTCCTGTTGACCCATTGTTTGTGATGAATCTTGACTTTGAGGCTTGGTGGTTGGGTTTGCATTTTTATCTTCTTTAAATATACCACCATTTTTGAATATTTCTTTGGATTTTAAAGCTATAACCATTAATTGATCAATATAATCATTATTGGTGAAAATTTTAAACTCTTTTCGACTTACATATATTTGCTCTTTGAAATGATCACTTTTGACAACTTGAATAAGAAATGTATTTAGTCTTGAAATTATCCATGAATAATAGTATCTATTGGCATATCGATAAATGGTTTTCAAAAGCAATTCATGAATTTCTATCAATATATCTTGTAAGTCAACCAATTTTGAATAATTCTGGGGGTTTTCGTCATCCTTGTTTGGAACTTTATTATCATACAGTTCAATATTGATTATAGTGATTTTGATTCTCATTATTAATGTCATAATTAATAACAACAGTTTATAAATCATTCTTTCAATTCCTGGTATTAATGCAAATCTTATTATAGGAAATAATCCTCCATTTTTTTCTGCAATACAACAAAATATTGGTACATAATGAATCAATATTTTATCAAATACCCGAATTAAATAATAAAAGGCAAATTCATAATTTCCTTGTTTTTCTAAAATATTATATAAATAGAAATACAATGAACAGTAAAAGCATCCTACATGTAGTTGCATCTTATACTTTAATGTATTAGCAATTTGTTCATGAATTCCTGATGTATTTCCCAGATTGAAAAGATTCTTCATTAAATCACTGTTATTAAAAACTTTATCTTTAATAAAATTGATTTGTTTGCAAAGAGTTGATATTTTCACAGTTCCATTGACATCCAAAAGATTATTTAATAGTTGGGTAATTGGAAGATAACTGTTTTTAAAAAAACTAAAACAATCAAGGATTTGTTGTTCCTTTTGAACATCTAAAAGATTGGAGTTTCCAACTTTATAATAAGGTAACTTTGTATCAAAAGAATATTTTTTGGTATCCAAAGGATCACCATTCTCTAAACATTGAGTCATATCAAGGGTTAATAAACCATACCAAATCTTTCTTCCTAAATTATTTAACTTTTCATTATTACAAGCAATTAAATAATCAGGATCTCTATTCAATCCCAAAGAATAAGCCAATTGAAATAAAATTCCATTAAATACTTGTGCATCACTTTCTTCAGGACCATCGCCATATTCAGGACCATATACTTGATATAATCTTACATACAATGCCAATTGCATTATTGTTATATTAACTATTCCAAATAGTTCAAATTCTTTTAAACATTCTTTAGCAACATGAAATACTTCAACACTAATTGGATTATTTAATAAATATTTTAAAATTTGAGTTTTAAAATCAGGGGAATTGGAATTTAAATATTCTTCATTAGTATCATCAAGACAGGTAAATAATGATAAATAACCTAATCTTGTGATGATCAAAAGAATTCCTAAATGAGCAAAATCAAGTTTACTTTCAAGTTCTAAACTGACTTTTTCATCATCATCATTATGAATTTCAGGTCCAATTAATCTTGTCATTGTCTTTTTAAAATCTTCTTCATCTAAAAATGGGAAAAGATAATAAGCTCTAAAGAAAAATTTTCCAATATATCTCCAAATCACCGATTTACTAGGTAAAACCATTTCAATTTTAGTGATCAATTCTAATTTAGATTCAATAGTCTTATCTAAACTTGATAATCCCAAACCTTTAGCCTTATGTAACACTTTTGATTTAACACTTTCAGATTCAACTGGAGTGGATTTTGGTTTGGATCCGGAATATTCTTTAAACCCAGGTAATGAAGCTTCAATATAACTATTTAATCTTGAAACAGTATCACGGGGAATATCTATTAACTTTCGAGAAACACCATCTTGATTATCACCACCATTGACAGGTATCAGATAAGCTAAATCAATTTTATCATGTAAATCACATTTAAGCATAGTTAAACAAGGATCAACATAAACCCAAGATTTACAAGAAAAGGGATTTATATTTCTTCTTCTTATAGGTTCATTATCAACCACAAAGGAATTATCACGATAAACATTTAATTCAGTATCATGTAGTTTAGTTAATAATTGAAGAAATTCAGCGTCGTAAAAGGAATTATCAGCATACTTCAAATCGTATAAATTAGAAGGACCAGCTTCTTCACTAATAGTTTCTTGAACTTTATGATTAATTTGAAATGTTCGTTCTAGATTAGCTAATTTCTGTCTCAAGTTATCTAATTCCAGCTCTACAGTTTCACCTCCTATTTCTGATAATTTAGTTTTAGGTTTCCTAGTCTGACGATTATTCCCTTGTTGTAAATAAAGACATTCACGATTACCAAACCGGATACAAGATGAACATGGAACTTTTCTATCACATTTGACTTTTCTTCTTTTACAAAATGTACATACAGGAGTAGTTCTTGTCCGTTTGAGATCAGCTTGATCTTTAGGGGCAAATTCACGGATATAATTCATGATTAGTCAGGTTTTGCTCCCACGATTAATAAGTAATAAAACTCAATTATTGAAAAGAAAAAAGAAAAAAGAAAAAAAAACACACAAACAACTCTATATTTCTAAGTTAAAAATGATATCAAACCACTCTTTAACTATACTTAACTTTTGCTAACTATGACGGTCAATAGAAAGGAAAATATAACAATGATTAACTTAGTTTTTCTCTTTAGTCCTTTTGTTGCGTATAGATATTCTCAAATATGTCAAATCCGAGTCGCTTTGTACGGCAATGTACAGGACAATATCCAGGATATATCGATATGAAGTTGGTACATGTTAGAGGTAATAGAAGTCTAGATTGATAGTAGTTAATGGGATATCTACAAATATTGATACATAAGTTTAGGTAGTGTTAAAGGGATAAAGTTTATCATAAATAGGTGATATTATAAATGTACTCTTTTTGCAGCATTTATGAGGAGAGAGTAATTACGAGTGGATTCTGGATTTGGTGATTTTAAGGTTTCTCGATTGGTTTTATTATTGATCGTTTGGAGTATAGAAGGTTCCAGAAACATTTGAAAAAGAGATTAGAATAGTAATATAGTCTAAAGAATCATATGATATCGCCCAATTTTATATTTACAACTGATTAAAAGGGTTATATAATCCTTTTAATTATACAAAGAACTAAAGTGAATCTATCTTTTATAATAGTGACAAGCAGTACAAGCAGTACAAACAGTACAAGCAGTACTAAAGCCACTATTAGCTTGGAAATAAACTTCCAATCTGATTTTTTTTTTATTTCTCTTTTTTTTTTTTTTTTTTTTTTTTTTGCAGCCAATGAGAATACCAAGAGAGATAACCATCTAAAACTCTGCCAAACCTATTTCTACAATATTACACCAACTTTTAAGTCTTTCACTTGTAAAGCCAAAGTTATCAGACAGATCAATATCTTCATCATTGAAAAGATCATCATAACTTATCATATCAGCACACTCTAGAAAATAAGTCTCCAACTTCACCATTCTCCAGGCAGAATAGTAGATATCAGTCAAGGGGCCAATGTATTTAATCAATTTAGTGGATGATGTTGTTAAAAGTTCAATGAATTCTTGTAACCTTTGATACAATACTGAATTATAATTTTCAGCTCTATCTAGTTTTTTAACCACGATTTTAGAAAGTAATATGGATGATAAATTAATCATGAATACTTTTTGGAGATATGCAAGTATAGCTTGATTACACATAAAATCTAGGGTTTGATTAATTCCTCCTCTTTCTCCAAAATATATCTTTAATGTTGATATATCAATATAAATCAATGATAACAAACTAGTCAAATATTTCAGGGAATTTGTATAATTTTTTTGTTTTAATTGAATATTGAAGAATATAAAGAATAATGCTAACCTTAAGGCTTCCACTGAATATAAATGTCTCATATTTAAACTTTTTCTAACCAAAATTTCAATTTTTTCTTCTTCTGTTAATAATTTATAAGCTACTTCATTTAAATTAATTCTACCAACTCCCATATTTTGATCATCAAAATATAATATTCTATCAACATAATTGTTGGTTTCTTCTATAGTTACAAATCGATTCATATCAGGGTAAAGAAAGTATTCATTTTTTATAACTTCTCCTACCAGATTAAATACCTTTAATAACCCTATGGTTAATTTTTCAATAAAAGGATCCTTATTATTGGCATTTTCCACAGAATATTCTGGTAATTCAATATCCGATGTCATTCGAAATAGATCAGTTGGACCTCCTAAGAGAAAACATGTACATGCATCAAAAATTAATGACACATACCAAAGCTTTCTTCCTAGATTCTTTGTTCTTTCGTCTAAATGCTTGTTGTGAGTTTTATCTGGCTCTCGATGTAAATCCATACCATAAGCCGCTTGAATTAATAAAGAATTAAAAACCCAAGGTTCATTTCTTTCCAAGGTTAATCCATATTCAGCACCAAACAATTGATAATATCTAATTAATACAGTCAATTGGATTGTGTTCAAATCATTAGAATTAAACACATTGCTATGATGTAAGCATACTTGAGCCATATCAACCACTTCACAACTAATTGGATTAAGACTTATTACTTCTTCTAACCGGGCACCTTCATCAGTGGTCGTGTTAAGTCGAGGAGAACTATGAACTTTGACCACCGATAAGTATGTTATTCTTAAAAGCATCAATAATATCCCCAAGTTTATAATATCTAATCTAGTAATCCCATTGGATAAAACTAAACTCTTATTCAAAATATAATCAACAGTATCTTCGAAACTAGTTTCATCCAATGCTGGAACCACGGGATAAATGATCCTGAAGAAATGCTTAATGAATAATGAAATAACATAATTATCAATAGGAATCATATCAAGAATCCTACAGTATAGTTCAGCAAAATTTGTCTTTTCAGAGAAAAGTCTTTCTCGATCATTATCAGCCAAATACATAAGTCCCATTGATTGGAAATTGCTAGAAAAAGCATGGGATGTATTATTAGTACCAGAAAAAGATTCATTAAATAAATAATGATTAATAAACCCTTCATCTTCTTCAAATTTTCTCATAAACACAGATTCCATGGAATTATTATTATTATTATCCATAGTTAAAAAACTCGGAAGTTTATTTAATAAATCTTTTTTCTCTTCAATAGATAAATCTTCATAAGTACAATGATAAAACCTATTTAAAGCTTGACTGGTATGATAAATAGCTACCATTGAAAATGGTGAATAAAATCTTCTAGATAATCCATTACCTTTGGCAATAGGAACATACAGATAAAAAAAATTGATTCGATCAGTAGTTCGTGTGGAGTTATCTTTAGGAGTTAAACTGTTATCAGAAACCGTCGGGGTATTATCCTCTTTAAAGTCTTTATTCAACAACTGTTTAATTTCATTGACTTTACTTTCTGTAGAAAACAATTTATTAATAAGTTCTTCTTCATTTAATTCATCATTATCGAATTCTTCTTCTTGTTCAATATATTTAATAGCTCGAGATGGTTTAGGTTTCTTTTCTATTTTAACATATTCACACTTGCTGTTTTTATATTTAATACATGCTTCACACGGATCACCTCTACTACACTTTATTTTTCTAGATCTACAGAAGGTGCATACCTTGATGGGTCTGAGTCTTTGTGACATAGTTTGTTATCATAAATCCCCACGATTTCAATTTCGCATCGTATTTTGAAGTGGAGAAAAGAAGAAAAAGAAGAAAAGATGAAAAAGAAGAAAAATAAATAATCATAACCGTTTTTTTATTGTAATATATACACAAATTTAACGTTGTAAAAATTCAAGAAAAATTTCATCCAAATAAGGATTGGGATTTGGATCTTCAATTTCAAAAGTAGAATTTAGATTGTAGTATTGATCATCAGCTGGGGAAGTAATATGAGAAGAATTGGGTTGATGTCTTCTCAAAGTTAATAATAATAACCATAGGGAATCATTATCATAATTGGTAGGGCTTTGATATTTGGTATTGAAAATGTGATAAGTTTCATTATTGATGTTTTGGTAATGCATAATTTCATGTTGTTTTAAAGCATACTCAATGATATCATTGAACTGTTGGAGCTTATCGTCAGTTAATCCCAAATTATCAATTATTTCTACATCAAGATATAATTGATCATTATCAGAGGAATCAATTTCTTTCAAAAATAATTGAGCCACTTTAGACATTTGCCAGGTGTGGAAATATCTGTTTCCTAATAAGTTCATAAACTTTTGTAATGATTCCGTGGAATCTAGTAATAGTTGTCGGAATACTGTCCATTTTGAAGATAATGTAGACATTGATCTGTTTATAATTACATTGACTCGAACCAATAATCCCAAATTTAAAAGAAGACTTAAGTAAATAAAGTGTTCCATACTGGGAGTAACAATTAATTCACAAACATCTTTTTGACTTTGATTATAGGCAATTAATAATTCTCCTATTTTAGGAAATGCAGTTTCATATACAAGATGTAAGCAATGTCTTAAAAAGAAGGTTGATTGATTAAATTTACCTTGCTTTTCGTAATAATTCATGAATTGTAAATCCAATGACAATGTAGTTGAAAGGAAGGCAAAGAAATATTTTAATTTATAAGTCTTATAATAGTACCTTACTGGCAGATTAGGATCTTTATTATCATTAGGTCCTATTGATGGTAATGAATTATCAAGAAAAGCTTTTAAATTATAATAACATCTTTTAGCAATATCTTTAATTTCAAAGCTTGAATTCACGTCGGTGATGATTTCGAATATTTCATTAAAATTTTGTAATTCTTTAGGATATCCTCTTAATACATTCGATATAACTTTTTCCAAAACTATATTATCAACATTACCATTAGTTTCTGTTGCGTAAGGAAACTTGACATCCGCTGAAAATTTCTTGATACTAGTAGGATCTCCGGCTCTACAAGATGTCCAAATATCCATAGAACATAAAAGATGCCAGATTTTTCTACCCAAGTTATTTAATTTTTCATCTTTATTAGTTAAATTGAAATAACCGGGTTCACGATGTAAACCTAAAGAATAAGCCGTTTGCATTAATAAAGCACTGAAAACTTGAGGTTCTCCTGATTCAGTTTCAGCTCCACTTTCTGGCCCAAAGACTTTATAATCTCTTACCAACATGGCTAATTGTAATACCACCAAATTTGAAGCATTAATTAAGTTAAATTGATTTAAACAAATTTGAGCAATATGAACCACTTCCAAACTTATTGGATTATTTAATAGATATTTAGTAATAATCTGATCTTCATTAGGAGTGGAATTATTTAAATTATACTCATTAATAGCTTGAATATTAGAAAATAACCCTAAATATGATATTCTAAGGATCATGAGTAATATTCCCAAATAAGCAAAATCTAATTTATATTCCACATGAAGATTTTTCACCATAGATGTTTCATCCAATATATTATCATATTCCAAAAGTCTTGAAAATTCAACATTACACGTATTTTGATCCACTATAGCGAAAAAGGGATATAATTCATTGTAAAATTTGGTTAAAAGGGCATCAATGACTTTTTTATTAGGAAGAATTAATTTAATTTTACTAAGTAAATCAAAATCAGATGTCATTTCTCCTTCAAAAAACATAAGACCCAATTTTTTACTCTTTTCATTTAATTTGGATTTTTCATTTCTAATTGATTCATCAGAAGTTTCCTTCAATTGTCTAAATTGTTCATAATTTTGTAATCGAATTTTAAAATTTTCCGGTAAATAATTGGTTTCAGAAATACTTAAAGACATATTTTCTGATTTTAACTTGGTAATATTATCAAACACAACATTCCATATTTTGAAAAATAATGGATCTGATCTTACTAATGCTTTAGATGAAAGTGGACTTATATGTCTTCTTCTTATAGGTATATGATCATCAACGGTTTCATACTGTTGAAATAAATTTATTTTGGAATCATCAATAATATTATCTATTTCATCAATGAAATTATCATTCCCATAAGCATTACTTGGTGTAACATTAATACCATCATTATCATTATTAACAGCCGCACTTAACCCCACATCATCAGTTATGGTCATTTCAGGGCTAATTTTGGGTTCAAGAGGTCCATTTTTATCAATTCGTTTTTCGATATCAGTAGCCTGTCTCTTAAGTTTATTCAATAGATTATTCAATTCACTACGATTCAACTTTGTCAAATCAATGTTATCATGAGGAAAGCTTTGATATATACAATGCTTATTACCATATTTTACACATGTAGAACAGGGTTTTTCTTTATTGCATCGAACTTTTCTTTGTCGACAAAACAGACACACTGAAGTGGGACGAGTTCTTGTAATACCCATCTGAGAGACCGTAATTGTAGGGGCCATATTATGTGGGACAATTATGGTTAATATAAACTTTATCAAATGCGCACATGGATCATATGTCGGACGAGAAGACGTTAAACCCCGCGAGAAGTATCTCCACACTTATATGTATATATATATATATATATATATACATATTTATAGTACAAAATTTTCATAAGCATAAACATTATGAAGTAAAAGTTCCGTTAATTTCATTTCTTAATGTCATGACCAAATTCCATAAAGTATCACTATTATCAACAGTACCATTAGACTCCAATAAACCGAAAAGTTTAGTTAATTCAATATTATTAAAGGAAGAAGTGATAATATCAGTAAGTGAAGAAACAATGTAATCATTAAGATTAACCTTGTCAAAAGAATTTTTGTAAAACTCATGGACATTTATTTTGGATATTACTGCATCATAAGAATGAACCAACTTCATAATCTTCCAGGCGTAATAGTACTTGGAAGATAATAATTTAACACAAGGAATAAAGATATCCAAACTATGATCCAATTGTTTTTGAAAATTACACAAGGTGGGGAGAGTAATTCCAGGAATGGATTCAGCTAATGTAGACTTTAATTTTAAGGATAATAAGATAAGAATTACTTTATGAGTTATGTTTAATAAACTTGGAGTTAAATGAACATTAAAATCTCCACCATAAGTAGTTTGAGTTCCACTAATATGAGCATCGACAAAGGGTAAAATATTCTTAAAGATTAACATGAATATATACCTCAAATATTTGTTAGCTTTATCATATAATGCTTTATTGAGGTAGAAATTATAAATATGAATTAATGCTGAAAGCATAGTATTATTATAAACGTACCAAAATTTAATTTGGGTTACTTTATAATAAAATCTTGATAATTCAGTATTTTGTTGCATTGAAACGCCAAAAAATATATAATCATCTTTTCTAGCAACAACCAAGTTTCTAACAATTTCAATAGCAGTTTTAACACTTAAACCATCATTTATAGCTAGAAAACTATCATTAAATCTTCTCATTGCTGCAGAATTACCTCTATGACGACCTCCCAATTGTGAAATGAATACTCGATCAATTTCAGATAGATTATTGTTAGGATAAACGATTTTACTTGGGTCATTGGGATCAAAGGAAATCTCCGGAAAGTTAATAGTAGTATTAACTTGAACATTAAAGGGGTCACCAGAAACCATTGATGAATTTTTATCAATGTATAAAGTTTGAGACCATAGTCTTCTTAATATGCATATTTGATCAGAAGAGGCCGTTTTGGGAGGGTCTAAATGTAACCCTAAGGATAAAGCCATTCTCACGAGAATTGTAGTTAACATTTGAGATTCATGATCATTTAAACCATCACCAAATTCTGGACCTATCATTTGATAGGTTCTTAAGTATATAGTCAATTGGAAAATAGTTAAATTAATAGGACCTAACAAATTAAATTGATTTAAACATTCTTGAGCCACATTAATGGACTCTAAACCAATGGGTTCATTAATTAAACATTCAGTTAAAGGAAATTGTCTTCGAAGGAAAGGAGACCCCATTTTTGTTCCTGAGGTATTACCAAACACCAATGTAATATAAGTTAATCGTAAAAAAATCAATAGAATTCCAATGTAAGCAAAATCAATTTTATCCTCAATGTTTAAATGAGTAAAATAAGTATCAGATACTTTATCGGGGCCTAAAATTCTTTCCAAATTAGCAATAAAACTAGATCTATCAACTAAAGGACTGAAAACATGAAATCCTTTGAAATAGAAATCCAAGATGGACCATAATAATCCACGTCTAGGTAACGTCAATTGAGCTTTATTAATGAGTTGTAAATTTAAACCTATATTTTCTTGGAAAAACAACACTCCTTGATTATTATTCTGTTTATTTAATCTAGATTTTTCCCCCTGAATATCATCAGGAACATTATAAGGTTTATTTAATTTCAATTCTTGAGGAAAAGCTTCATGTAATGCATTTAAAATGGGATCAACTTTATAAATGGAAATAACATTTAAAGGACCATAAAAATTTCTGGTAAAATCCTTACTATTAGTACAAAAAGGATTATAATTTTCAAAGAAATTGATAATTTCATCATCACCATCAACATCCAAATAAAAGAAACTTTTCAAATTAAGATCTTCAAAATTTACATTATCACTAGTATCACCATAACCAATATCAATGTTGAAATTTAATACATCATCAGGACTCGTATCAGGACTTTCAGATTGAGGATTAGAAGAAGAATTGTTACTATTTGAGTTAGAGGGATCAATGGTATTAAAATCAACATTTAACTTATGTTCTAGGGTTTCCACCTTACTTTGTAAAAATTTAAGATGTCCTAATAAAACTTCTCTATCATAAATACAATCCTCATTATTCTTTGTGCAGTGATTACAAGGGAATTCCTTATTACATTTAACTTTTCTTCGATGACAACGTTGGCACACAATAACTTTACGGTTAGTCATATGTGAGCATGGGGGAATTGCGCATAGGGGAATTGTGATTTGAGAGTAAATGTATGAGAAGAGAAGGAAGAAGAGAAAGCAGAGAAAAAAGAGAAAACAAGAGAAACAACAGAAAACAAGAGAAACAACAGAAAAAAAGAAAACAAAGAAAATAGAACAGAACAGAATTCAAAATGAGATTATAAGAGAATATAAACACATGTATCACCACCACCACCACCAACACCACCACAACAACACTCTCTATCTCACAACTAAGGCCCTTACACCTTAACACAAATAATGTGCGTCTAGCCTAAAACGTGTTGTTAACCCCGATGGTTTGTACCGTTAGATCCAAATGGTTTGTAAGATTAAACCCTACGATTTGTGTTGTAAACTCCAATCCATAATTTCTTGGCATTAATTATTAAGCTGGCATTTACCTTAGTATGGTTTCGGAAAAAACGGCTAAATTCCTAGCACAAATTTCATGACGTAGCTTATGGCCAATGTCAACCATTTAAGTCAAAACATACCGAAATTGAGGTCAGCAAAAATTGTCACAGGAATCCTTTCTATGTCATGTGCATGAATATATCATCGCATCAATAACATTACCCTTTACAACCGTAATTGTCGCCCTAAGAAGGTAAGTACTCTACTTTGTCAGTGCTAGGGATTGTGTGATTGGGCCGAATAATTTCCGATAGAATCTACTGAAACAATAATTTTGTAGTGTATTAATGATTCTATTCACGACGAGTATTACTACAAGGGGTAATTATTAATGTCTTGGGAAGACAAAGACAATCCAAAAGAAAAAAAAAGAAACCGAAAAAAAAAAAAAAAAAGTGATGGAGTTAAGCGGCTTTTACACATCTAAAACTTACCCCTTAAGTCATAGATCTTAGCCGTTTAAAATCACTAAGACAACGACAAACTCAGAATAACACCAATAATTCATAAACAGTTAATCATACCCCCCTCTTGATGGATCTACTATGATCAACAGATCTCCAATGTGTCAATAATTGATCTTCATCAATGAGTTAATAATTTATAGTTTAATAAGACCGTTTTTTTATGCAGGTCGGTTACATGAAAAAAATCGCCTCACGTTTCCCAATACGGGTGATTTATCTGATAATCCAACCAGAGGTGGCTGCGTTATGTGCAATGGCCTATTATTCTATACGAATATGAATTGTTTAGACTAATTATTTTACCGAAAATGATTAATGTTTTGTTTCTTTTTTTCAGAATAATCTTATTCATCGGCTGCCTCCTTAGCGATTGCCTTACAATTTAAGCTAGAAGTTAGTTTCAGTATTTAAACTCTTCATTTCTCCTTATGGATTGAAATCTTTTTTTTTTTCTTTTTTTTTTTTTCTTTCTTTCTTTCTCTTCTGATCCTTTTCAATAGAATCATCACTTAAAATGAGTACACAAGAAAAGAGAGCTTCTACGGAAGTAGAACCTCAATTAAATCAAACGACATCGAGTGCTCCATCACAAGAAAATTTATCTAAAAGTCAAAGTAATGAAGTTGAAAAAGCCAATGAGTTAGAAAAATCTGAAGATGCTAACTCATTACCTTCTAATGAATCTGATGAACTTGAAAAATCCAGAGGGGTTAGAAGAATTGAAAATGTTAAAGTTTTGTTAGATACCGATAAAAATGGTAAAAAAATCTCTTGGGGGTTAGGGATTTGTATCTTGGTTATTGCTTGGGTTTATGCCTTAGATTCTTCCACAACTTATAGTTATAATGTTCCTGCAAGTTCATCATTTAACAGACATTCAATGATTTCTACATTGGATATTGCTACCTCGATTATTTCTGCTGTTATGTTACCAATCATTGCCAAAATATCTGATTTAACTTCAAGAACCTATATGTATTTTTTCCTTTTAGTCATTTATGTAATTGGTTATATTGTTGTTGCCTCATCAGTTTCCATTAGTGCTTATATTGTTGGGGATGTTTTCGTTAGTATTGGTAGTGGTGGTATTAGTTTCCTTAATGGGGTTATTGTTGCTGATTTAACTCCATTAAAATGGAGAGGGTTCTTAGGATCTATGTTATCGGCTCCATATATCATTAATACTTGGTTTGCTGGATTAATTGTCGATGCTGTTTTAGCTACTAACTGGAGATGGGGTTATGGTATGTTTGCTATCATTATGCCTGTAGTTGTATTACCAGCAGTGGCTATTTTGGCTCATTATGAACGTAAAGCTCAAAAATTAGGTAAAGCTGAACCAGTACTTAAAAAAACCAATGCTGAATGGTATGTTGCCATTAAAGATGGTATGATGGCCATCGATGCTTTTGGATTACTTCTTTTAGGTTTTGGATTTGCTTTACTTTTATTACCATTTTCTTTATACAATTATGCTGATCATGGATGGAGAAATAGATCATTAATTGCCATGATGATTGTAGGTGGTCTTTTGTTAATTGCCTTTACTGTTTATGAAGCTAAATATGCTCCTCATCCAATAATGCCAATGAGAGTTTTAAATAGAACTTTTACTAGTTGTCTTATCATTGATTTTGTTCATTTATTTGCAGGTAATATTAGAGGATTATATTTTTCCTCATTCATTTGGATTGTTAAAGATATCAACAATCAAGAATGGACGTATTTTAACAACACATTAACCATGGCTTTATGTGTCTTTGGATTAGTCGCGGGTGCTTATATGAGATGGTCTCACAGATACAGAAATATGGTTATCATTGGTTTATGTATCAAGATTCTCGGTTACGGGATTACTGTGAGACAACAAGGAGATATTGCCGTTATGGGATGTTTAGTCATGGCCCAATTATTAGTCGGAGGAGGTGCTTCATGTCAAGTTGTAGGGGCTAGAGTTGCATCTCAAGCTTCTGTACCTCATCAAGATTTAACTACGGTTATTGCCCTTTTAAGTTTATGGTCTAGTATTGGTAATGCCATTGGATCGGCTATCTCCGGTGCTGTGTGGACATCTAAATTACCAGGATACTTGAGAGAATTTATGCCTGCATCTACCAATGCCACCGAAATCAATACTTATTTCACCAACTTGAATGCCATCAGATTATTAGACTACGATTCTCCTGAAAGACAAGGGATCATTAAGGCTTATTCTTATACCACATACTATTTATTTAGTATGACTACTGGGTTAGAAGTTATTGCTTTAATTGCATCTTTCTTCCTTGTTAACTATTACTTGGGTGATAGTCATAATGCTATTGAAGCTCACCACGGGAACAGTGCTCTTGACCCAGATGCTGAAGTTGGTGAAGAAGTTGTTGTTGATGCTCCTGGTTCCAAGAGAGAAAAAGTCAGAACCATGTTCAAGTATTAGGTGCTTTTTTAGTTTTAATATTTTGTCTTGTTTTATAGTTTAGTACCTTATAGTTTAGTGCCTTATAGTTTAGTACCTAATAGTTTAATGCCTTTTTTTTTTTTTTGCAACAAAATCTTTAATACATATGCGCAATATTGCTCGGAAGTGACAATAAAGTGGGGTGCGATTATTACTCTTTGAGATTCTTTCCCCCAAAAAAACATAAAAGTGGAGTAAAGGCTTTCGCCGGTGGGGGAGACTTCATTACGTAACTAAAGTTGAGATTGTCCCTCCTCCCCCATATTGTGTTTTATAGGGTCATTCTAATACCGTTTCGGAATCTGTTTTGTCTATTCACACCTTTCAAGTTGTCCCCCCACATTATGTGGAATTACCAGTAATCCTCTGATCTGTAACAATTTAACCCCCTTTTGTGTTTGTAACTACAATTGTTGAGTCAGAAGTGTTTAAAGACTTTTGTTTTTTTTTCAACTTAAACTATCATTTGTGAGCCGGAATTTAAATTCTCCAAGGCTTAAATAGGAAAACCAAGAGCTGAGAGAAAGAGAAAAAAGGAAAAAAGGAGAAAAGGAAAAAGAACAAAAGTTAAAAATTATTCACCTCATTTTACTGTTGAAGTTATGGATTGGAATGGATACAAAGATTGGAATATTAAGAACAACCCAATAGAGAGTAATAGTAGTAACAGTAATATCAACAGTAATATCAACAATAACACCACAAATAATATCAACAGTGACACTAATATCAACAGTAATATCCCCTCTGATAGTGAAAAATACCCCATGGAGTCATCAAAACGATCGGATTCTGTTTCCATGGATGACGATAATTCATCATCAACAAAAAGACGTAAAGTCAGAGCCAAATATTCAAGACCTTGTGATGGTTGTGCCTTGAGGAAAGTTCGTTGTGATCAAAGAAAACCTTGTTCTAGATGTATTGAACATAATGTTCCTTGTACTGATAATAGAACGAGAAAGAAATGTGGTCCTAAACATATTCATCAAAAGACTCGAGATTCTATTAGTAGTTTATCTTTAGGAAATGGGAAAATCAATACTTTAGGAAATTATAATGAAATCTTGACTTTGGATAAATTATTACCCTGTTTACAAATCTATCAAACATGGTATTATGGGATTTGGCCGGTTTTATCAGTGGCTCATTTGGTGTCTAGAATAGTTCAACTTAATCCTTCTTGTGATTCCACATTGAATACAGAGAATGCCACTAGTTATTCTTTATGTTGTGCCGTTTGTGCTGCCATTCAAAGACAATTATCTTTCTTAACCACCGGGAATCCTATTGCCAATGCTCCTCATAATATTGATGCTAGTGAATACGCTAAAGAATCCATTCGGGCCAGAAATTTGTATGATTATCGATTAGAACCCAGTCATGATAATTTATTGATTTCTTTCTTTTTATACATTTATTATGTTAACGTTCAAGGTGGGATTAGAGCCGCCATTTTGTATATGAAGGAAGCCATTTCCATTGCTCAATTATTAGGATTACATGATCCAAGAACTTATATTTCTAGACCTTCAGCTGAAGTCCATAGATTAAGGAAAATCTATTATATGTTATTGGTGACAGAAAGATTCATGTGTATCGAAGATAATGTTCCTGTATGTTTAGAACCATCAATTCCATTACCTTCTTTAGAAGATGAAGAATATTCTGGTTTATTAACTGGATTTATTGAATTAGTGAAAATCTTTTCTATCCCCGATAAGAAATTTTTCGATAATCTTATTAATTATAGTAAAAAAAATCCTTCTAATTTAAATCATTTTCAAAACTTATTTGAAAGTAGTGGGATCCCCACTAAAAAATGGATCATTAGTGTTCAAACAGAATTAAGTAAGATTGAAATTTCAAATGCTTCTAGTGATACTCAACGATTGAATATCTTATTATCAAAATATTGGATGAAATCTTTAGCTTGGCATATTTCATCACAAAATGGTTTATTAATTAAAAAGGCTAAGGAAACAGAAGAATTCTGTTTAACTCCTCAATTCCCATTGAAATTAGCTAAAGAATTTCTTATTGGAACGGAAAATTTACCTATATTTGCCTTTGAATCTAATGGTCCTGGAGTATGTGTTAAATTGTTGGAAATAGCCAATGCTGTTGCTGATTCTTTTAGTGAATCTGTCATTAGTAAAAGTGATACTTTCACAGCTTTCAATATCTTAACATCGGTGTTTAGTTTGGTTTCCAAATTTAAAAATGATATAACTATCTCACAAGATTTATATCAAAAAGTTGAAAGTATTGTTAATAGAAGAAGTGCTCCAACTCCAGCTAATACTAAGAGTTATATTCGAGAAATCAATGATGATGGTGAATCAATTAATTCTAATGAATCAGATAATAGTAGTCCTCAAGAAAGAAATGTCGAACGAGACATAATTTCCACAGCAGTAGACAAAGCCACCAAACCTGATCAATCAAAGACTGATTTATCAGACTTTAAGTACTTTGATCCTCATATTCAATTACCATCAATAGTTCAATCACCAGATTTTTCACCACCTCCATTAGCATCACCATTTACTCAAATGTCTATGGCGTTTAGTCTTTCTCCTAATAGTGGACAGGTTCATCAAAACCATCAAATGCATGCTTCAGGGAACGAAAACTCCGATATCAACCTTGATATATTCAAAACTAACCATAACCATTTCCAAACATTAAATCAAACTCCTTCACCATCAGCTCAACAATTACATCAATTGGAGTTGCAATTACAACATCAATTTCAACAATTACAACCCAATCAGTACAATGAATATCAATACGGACCCATTGATGTTGAGAATAGTGGTACCAGTGGTAGAGGGACTCGAAATACCATCAAATCTAAGGCTTCTACTCCAGATAACAAGTCAAGTTCTTCACTGAATCAAACGGTGAACAATCAATCGTCTACGGAGTCGGCACCCACAGATTCTTCTGACACCAACTCCAGGTCTGGTGACGGAGGAGGAGATGGTGGTGCTGGTGCCAGTGGAGGAACAACGTCGACCAATGGTGGAGCTGCTGATAATAATAGTGGAGCCGATGGTAAGTTACAAGAAGGAGGACAATTTGGATTGAGTAGTTTTATGCTGCAACAGTATACGAATCCACAGTATTCTGGCAACAGTTATGGACTTTCTGAAGAAAAAGACCAACAACAGCAACAAGAACAACAACAACAACAAGAACAACAGCAACAAGAACAACAACAGCAACAACAACAACAACAAGAACAACAACAACAAGAACAAAAGAATGAACAAGAAAACCTAACTCTTGGAGGAATTCTTTCTTCAACCATCAGTTCACCTCAATCAAATAGTTCCCCACATTCTCATCATTCTTATCATTCAGAAGAATCTCATCATTCCCATCACTCGAATTATTCTCATTTTAATGATACTGAAGATAAACCTGGCGTTGAAACTTCAGCCCAAATTCATATTTCACCTAAGTTTAAAAAGACATTCACTTCTCCTATGTTTTCTGAGGTTAATTCTCATGGTCTGTCGTATTTGGTTGATGGACTTGAAGAAAAATTACTGGTTAATGATTTACAGGCCAATGATATTTAGATTATATTTTAAAGGTATTTAGATGATACTTATTGTGGAATTCAAAAAGTATATATAAAACATTATGTAAACACAATAAATGCTGACAAAATATCTATTTAGGACATTTAGCAGACGACAATGAGTTCGTGAAAATTATCGCCAGATATTTGTGGGGCAAGGAAAAATTTCACGCAATTTTGGCACTAAATTGGAACTAAACTCCTAAATAAGATAAGCGGCCACAATTTAGCCCCACATAGAGAAAAAAGGGAAAGGAAAAAGAAAAATAAAATAAAAAATAAAAAATAAAAAAAGCAAGGGAAAAAAAAAAACCACTAAAAATAAACTAAGCAAAGAATGTATATTAATAAAATTAATCATCTTCATCTTCAATATCGGTTTCTAAATCACACATGGATCTACAATTGGGACAATAAAATTGAGGATAACTCTTTATGATTATAGGACGAATACATTTATAATGCCAGGAATGAGAACAAGGACTTATAAATAAAGCTTGACAAGGTTCTAGTTTCATTAAACATATAGCACATTCGGATAAATCTTCATTTTTAAATGCATTATTGATGAGATTATTATTAAGCATAGCATTATTATTATTACTATTACTATTATTATTATTATTATTATCATCATCATTATTATTATTATTAGGACCAGAAATAGCCAAACTTTTCAATTTCTTATGAATTTCTAAATTAAATTGATTAACTTTTCTTTGCCAACTCTTATTAAATTCACATCTCATTTTAACACATCGATAAACCTCTTCAGTACCACCACGATAATCCATCCCCAATTGAACAATATCACCATCAACCAAGGGCATTAATGATGATTCTTGAGATGCTGGTGATAATCGAATATGATTTAAAAATGTTCCTGAAGACGATTTACAATCTTTTATGAACCATTGACCATCTTCATTACATTGAAATAATGCATGAGCTCGTGAAACCACTTTGGATTTAAACACTATAGGGGAATTAGATCCTTGAGGAGCATGAGCGGCTGATTTATTCTTTTCAGTATATCTTCCAATGGAAATATCATTATCAGCTTTAGCCTTTCTGATGACAGGAGCAAAATAAAGTCCCGAATTAGATGATGAATGATCAATTAATGGCGTCAAACGAACTGAATAAAAACCGTCTTTATCTTTGCCAGTGACTTCAGTAGCTGGTTCCATTGCTGGTTGCAGCAGACTCAGAGGATCAGCTCTAGCATGAGGGACCATAGTTGTATCCATTAAATCAGTTTCATTGTTTGTATTGTCATTGTCGTTGTCATTGTCGTTGTCGTTGTCGTTGTCATTATCATTGTCATCATCAAGCTGAGGAGATTCACTTATGGCGGTTTCGGCTATGGGATCGACTTCTGTATTGGAAATATGATTAAGATTAGTAATGGTGGGACTATTGGACATGAAATTGTTGACATTAGACCTAGGACCTGATGTAGGTACTGGAGCTATAGAAGCAGGACCAGGCTCAGGACCAGGCTCAGGACCAGGCTCAGGACCTTCATTTCTAAGTCCATTAGACAACTCTCCAGATCCCCGGGATTCTGATGGTCCTGGACTACTTTGACTTCGAATGGAGTTGGTAAATGATGATAAAAAGTTAAGGCCAAATGATGGTCTTCGATGAACTCCTGGTTGTGTTCCATCATCATTATGTTGAGATGTAGAACTATTAGGTGTATGGATGGGGGAATCTTTGTTGCTAGAAGTTTGTGTAACACTTCTCTCTATGTTTGTGTTGATGCTAGTCATTTATGAATGTGGGAAATGATATACAATCACGATGTGTTAATAATACAAAATGGTTGATTTTCGTGAGAAGGAGCGGAGAGAAAAACCGAGATTCACCAATTATTCCAAGGAATGATTAAGGAAAGGAGAAGAAAATGATGAAGAAAAAAAAAAAAAAACGAAAAGAAAAGAAAAGAAAAAGATTACGAAAAAGATTATGAAACTAAAAAAACGATGAACTGAAACAATGAAACAACAAAATACCAAAAATAACTTAACAACGTTAAACATCCTTTAAATCTATAGCCAGCAATGGGGTTTGGTCGTGGCCGTACCGCCAGCGCGTGTCTTATTTGTGAGAATGTCGCAGGACAAATGGGGATAAAATAGGAATTGTTGACAATCACTCTGCATTAACACCATCACTCTGCACCACTCTCAGCATCAACTCCTGTAATTGGCTCCTCCCCTTGTCCGACTCATGAATAAAATGATTCGTTCCTTCCACCACCACCCATTCCTCACACTTATCACTCATTTGCGTCAACAGTCTCTGCCATCTCCCCCAATTTGGCGACCGCTTAATCATATACTGCGACGACATTACATACAACGGAATGTCGCGCACCGCGGCCCCTGCCACCTCGTTATACGAAAGCACTGACGCGGTGATCTGTTCCTGGAGCCGCGCCCGGAGGTACTGGGGCTGGTACACCATATCTCTACCGTAGACCCGGGCTTTGGAGGAAAACGTCTTGGGGTGAAGAAACCAGTGCCAATTGGTAACAAACCCAAACGGGGAAATGACTCCTTTGAGCCAAAGTTTGAACCCGTCTACTGGCGTCATGAGTTCAAGCATGTTAGTGAACGCGGAAGGACCCTGGGGCTTTTTGTGCGGGCCCGTGAATGGGTTCAATTTTAAGAGGTCTTCGTGCCAGCTGTCTACTAGCACCATACTGCTCACCGACTCGGGGATTTTTGCCGCCAACACCCGGGCATAGAGCCCGCCTAAATCAAACGCCACCAACCCATAGGGTCCGCGAATGTCTTGGGCGTGGAGGGCTTCAAGAAGATAGTCGGCCACTATTGACACTGACGTAGGCGACGGCGCGCTGTCACTAAACCCGTAGCCGGGGCGGTCCCAAACACAGTACCGCTGGACTTTATTACTGTGAAACATCTCTTCCAACCATTCTTGAAAGTCTTCGCTTGAAGTCAATTGTCCTCCTTCAATGAGATACGTTGGCTGAGTATTGTTCTCGTGGACGTCGCCATTGCACCACAAATGGACTCGGAATTGGTTATTATTCACCGGAACCATGTCGCCCAAGGGCGCCTCATGAGTATCAAAAGCGTCTAACCAAATCCGCAAACTCAAATTCCACACCAATATTAACATCACCACTTTAACCACAAACTTTACCGCGATAACCGCCATTTCCGTGACGGTTTTGCGGAGTTCGGGCCGCCCCGTGTACCGAATCTCTTGGTATATCTTACCTCTTTCGAGCCAATAGTCGGCTAAACAGTTAATAAGCACAGTGACCAAAGTCCACACCACCAAAAACCCACCCCAGGCGCCAAACTCGCGCCTTAACGGCGTGGCTTCCACCACCAAAAAATCAATCCCCACCAACGCCGCCGTAATGTATCCCACCATCCGTTCCAAGTACGCGGGAACACTAAACCACCATAACGTCACCAAGTTTGTTAACGCACATAACACCACCAAATCCAACTCCAAATACGATTGCCCCCGGTTGTTCAACCCGGGAATCGTTATGAATTCCGATAACAACATGAGGAAAAACATCCCCGCATTCACTATCCACATTATCCATATAGCAAACCGAAGCGCCCGGATCCTATAGAGATTCATCACTGATACCTTGGGGTCATCAGGACTCAACAATTCGTCTCTTCTAATCAACGGTTCTGTCTCGGATGCTCCGGAAACGGATCCCGTCTCTTCAGGGACCTCTTCTGCCTCTTCATTTTCTTCAACATTAGTCTCTGTGTTTGTGTCGGAACTGCCCAATGTTCTCCCTTCTCTTAAACTCATGGCTGCGAATGACCAAAATGCGCACCGCAATAGACGAGTGAGAGATATCACCAAAATGTCAAGTGTTATTGCTGTAAGTGATACTTCCACCACGGAAAACGTGACTTATTACCATATAACGGTGAAGATCCCGTTGCGGACATTGACGGTTTTAAGACGATACTCTGAATTTTCTGATTTGGTCACAGAATTGTGCTTTAAGTTGGGTATTGATGTTAGTGACTTCCCCTATCAGTTGCCGCCCAAGTCTTCATTGTGGACTAAGAATAGTGGCAGTGTTATTGAACAGCGAAAACAAGGGTTATCGGAGTTTTTACAGCACTTAATAACCGATAGAGAGTTTCAAAATAACAAATTGGTTCATAGTTTTCTTCAATTACCTACAAAGTTTAAGTTTACTCCGGCTCAGTTTAGAGGTGATAATGATGGGGATTTGATTATTTCTGATCCTAGTTCTGTGGATTCCATGCAATTTTTAGAACTTCTACGGGTTTTTAAAGCCACCAATAATGATTTAATGCAACAATTCAATTCCAGTAAGGATAATGTCACTATCAAGTTCTCCATTCGTGATAAGCTTCATAGGATTATTTTCCCTAATTTAGACAAACTTACCCAAGCTTTAGAGCATCTTTTATCTAATGACGATATTTCCAATGAAGAGTACCAAAGAAGAAAGTTACTTGTGCAAGAGCTTAAGGCCGAGCTTCAGTCTCTTGATGATGTCATAAGCCATAGAACCGATAAAAAACATCATGAACCGCCTTCTTTTCCAGGAAAACGGGTTTTTGGCAAGTCCAAAGAAACACCAGAAACCCTTCCTCTTGACAACCAACAACTTTTACAACAACAAATCGATATCCACAAGCAACAAGATCAAGAACTAGGTGAATTACGTAAGATCATTCAAAGACAAAGAGAAATTGGGTTAACCATTAACCAAGAAACTGAAGAGCAAAATGAATTACTTGATTCCTTTAATGAGGATGTTGATCATACTACAGAGAAACTAAGGTTAGCTCGACACAAGGCAAGAAAAGTATTGTAATGAAAGGTGTTGTAATGATAGCTAAAACTATTTACATATACACTAGTACAAACTGGGATACTTTTCCCTCATCAAATCACCCCAAATTTTCATTCCTTCAGCAATGCTTTCTTTGTCCAAAAAACTTACCGAAATCCTTACACTATTATTCCATCCAAGTACGTTATTAGTGACTTCAAATGCGGTTCCAGGAGCTATAATAATGTCATAATCTCGGTTCAAAATGGATATGATTTCCCCCACATCAATATCATCATGGAATGTGATCCAAAAGAAGTATCCTCCTTCACCTCCATACCACGTAGTTGATTTGGGGAAGTATTCTTCAATACACTGTTTAACCACTTGGGCTCGTTTACTATAATGGCTAATGAAATTGTTAATAATGGTATCAAGAGAACCTGTTTTCATCAAATGATCGACGGTAAATGATGATAATTGAGAAGGACATCCTCCTGATTTGGTATTACCATGTTGAGATAACTGAATAGCTAATTTAGGAGTGGGAGTTTCCTGCCAACCAAATCGTAATCCCGGTGCTAACAATTTAGACGTAGAAGCATTACTAATAGTATGACCATAACCATCTCCTTCAGACAAAGTATCAGCGTCTAAATAACACATTCGAGTTGTAGGAGTAGTTAAACTGTAGTTTAATACATCATAAACATCATCACTAATAATCAACATATCATACTTTCTAGCAAGTTCTAGAAGTTTAAGTCGAGTTTCCATACTATAAGTAATACTTCCAGGATTGGAATAGGTAGGAACAATATATATAAGTGATTTATACACTCTCTTATTAGGTCTTCCACAAGGATCACTAATAGTAGGTGAAGGACCTGAACCAAGTTGTTTAAGTTGAGTTTCCAATTCTTCAATATCAATACTATATTTAGCTTCAGGAGTCTCTTTTATAGCAGTAGTTTTACCATCAAATCCAGCATCAATGAATGATGAGTTAATTAAGTAGTAACATGGTGATACTATAAATACTCGTTCAGTGTATTGACGATCAGTACACATATTAGTTATGACTCCTATACCAAAAGAAGCTCCATTGGTTAAATTGAAACAATCTTTATTACTAGGAACTCTATTAAACCGTTTACTTAACCATTGTGATATAGTGGATCTTATTTCATCGTTCCCGGGATCAGTACCATAGTTTAATGGATTTTGGTTATTTATATCAACATCATACTTATTATAATCGGTATTGACCAAGACTTCTTTATAGGCATTTGCAAGTTCTTCTTTAGGAAAGAGACTATTAGAAGCATAACCTTTAAAGAAGTTGATTGGAGACATAAAGAGGAAGAATGAAGTTGAAGAGGGTAAAGGGTTTAAGAGTTAAAGAGTTGGAGAGTTTGAAGATGAGAGTTATCAGTTACCCAATTCGGTAATGGATTCCGTGAGACGTCTACGATAAAGATGTGAGGAATTTAAAGGAATTGTGCAATGGAATTGTGCAATGGAATTTGGAATGGAATTGGGGATATTGTAAAGAGTCCAAACATCACCAATCAAGGGTGTTATCGGTATATATGATCTAATATACGGGAGTAAGAGCAGGTCAAATAGACTAATAGAGCAAACACCACATTTCCACGACAAGTAACAAATACAATACAATACAATACAATACAAGCACAACACAAACACGAACACGAACACGAACACGAACACAAACACAAACACAACACTCGTCCACTAAAATCCACTACAAATCCACTGCAAATCAACAAACACTCCTCCTCTATTGCAACTATTTCTATTGCAACTATTCCTCCACTATATTCCTCGCCTTTACACGACATGCGCGATGAAAATTTTTGTCAGCCAATAATCGATTGATTAAATTGTTATTACCCAAAAACCATGGTTGCATTAGGTGGATTTGTGTTAAGTGGAGGTCTTGGATTAATCACAAGAAAACTCCAAGTATCTATTATTGGAAAGACATATCCAAATACGTATAATAGAGTTTTCGGATATTTATTATCAGCTGGATTCTTTATGGGAGGATATACTTTCTTTAGTGGAATAGTCGATAATAATAGAAGTTTATTGGATAGAAGATTAACTATTTTACGGGAACAAAGAGCCAAACAAGAACTTTTCAATGAATTCACTGAAAACCCTGATCATAGAATGACTGCTGATAAGAGACAAGGTAAATTATTTGATTTACTTGATAAATTTGGTGCCAAATATAAGTAATGGTTAAGATTACAATTAAATTTCATTTAGCATTTTTTCTTCTGTATATGTAGACAGTCAATATTTATAAATATATTGTATTTAAAGTTTTGAGTTATTTGGTCTATTGAGTTTTTTAATCAATTTGAACGATTTCTGGAGGTGGTTGGGATTGGGATTGGGATTGGGATTGAGATTGGGATTTTGATGTTTCGTCAACTTCTTCCTCTTGACCGGGAGTCTCTTCTCCTTCAGATCCCTCCTCACCAGAACCTTCTTCTCCTTCAGATCCATCACCAGAACCTTCTTCTTCAGCATTACTATCATACTCTTCAGCAACATCTTCATCTTCTTCCTCTTCTCCTCCTTGATAATTCCCATCATCTTCTTCGTCATCGTCATCATCAGGGGCAGCTTTTTCCCCATTGGTTTCCCCTTCTGGTCCCAGTTTTTGGTCCCCACTGGGTTCTTTTAACTTGTCATCATAAGAATTATCATTAATATTATGGATTTTGAAAAAATCATCAATGAGTTGGAAATACTTTTGATCAATAAGACCAAGATCAAGAATCTCAGAACGACTATCTTTCTTTTTAATGACAATTATTATACTGAAGGTAAGTCGAGTAATATTGGCATAAGAAACCGTTTCCACATTGGATAATTCAAATATTAGTATGGGTTTTTTAAATCCAAATATAAAATAAGCTGGTGTACGATCAGTTTTATTAATCAATACAATTGACCCATCTTTAGCCCCCTTATAAGCCTCCACCATGACCATATCATTAACAGTATTAGCCTTGGAAGAAAGAGCAATACCAGAATCCTGATTCATAGACAATTTATTCTTTCTAGGATCAGAAGAGGGTAAATAATTCGATAAATGAACACCACAAAGCTCAAATTGTCGTTGAAGAAAGTTAATTATATGTTCATTAATGGGTCTTATCCCTTCATCAGACCCATCATCTAAATGAGTCTCAGCGGTAGCTGGGATTTTACCAGTTTTAATTAAATGTTTCTTTAACACATCGAAGTTGATTTGACATACTATGGGATCATTTTTGCTAGGATCAACACTGGCTTGATCATTAAACCATACACAAAGAGAACCAATGTTTTTTTTGGTATCACTAGTAGACATTTTCAATATAGGTAATACTACACATAGCCTTATCAGTTGCAGCAAATTAGTAAAGGATAATTCTGGCACCGACGTTATAGGATTTATAGCCAGTAACACTGGATTGGGATCTTTACCCTCTTCCAAAAGCAAATGAAACGTCAAGTTTAATTTCTTTCTTATAGGTGATTGGAAGGAGATTTGAGGAATTTCAAAGATGATTTCTTTTTCATCCACTGGTTGATCAAACAGAAGTTGATGATCGGTGATGTATTTTATAGGAGAATCATCATCACCGCCGCCATTTTCTTGTTTAGGATGTTGTTGTTGTTGTTGTTGTTGTTGTTGCTGAGGATCTCCTCCATCAGACACTTTACGTCTTTTAGTGTCGGTCAAATGGTTATATAATCGCAGAAGAATACTGGCATTTTCATCGTCAACCCGAGATAAATTTCTTACGTCATGAGCCAACTCATTAGGCAATGTGTCGATCCACGCCAATGATGAGTTATCGGATTCTGACATGATTAATAGAGAGATATCAACAACAAAGAAAAAGAAGAAGAAGAAAAAAAAAAAAAATCATTACACGCGCAGATACCTCCAACATGACTGACAATAGTGATATCACTCAGGGGTTATTGAGTCAATTGTACAAAAGAAGACGGCTCCAGGAAGTTATTGACGATTGGAAAGTGAACGACTCGCTTTTTGACGGGAAAAACTCGGATATTGAAGGTATACAGCGTCTAGACCAAGAGATATGGGTAATAGATGATAATATAGCACTAACGCTCTGGCTTATCTATGGTGGAATGTTCATGAGAGCATTGAGAATTGTGGCACAGAAAGATGTTCATGTTTATGCTACGGGGGAAGAAAAAGGCGGCTATTTGGCGCGGAGTAGTGGTCATAGTGGTGCTACATTTACAATGGTGGTAGAAGGTTATAGTAACCAACACGGAGAAGTCCAGATTCAGGCTATAAGAGAGATTGATTGGGGTAGGATAGTACGATGTATTCAGGGAGCTGTAGTGAGTGATGGAGGTGGTGACGGAGGGAGTATAGGCGGCAATGCTGAGGCGCGGACCGGAGAGTCTGTGTATGTGACTGATATCCACAGTTGGTACTGCTCGTGTGAGGAGTATCAACGATGTTATGTATCAAATTGGAAGGGAGAAGAAGGGAGTGAGGATTTTGTTTGTACTCATTTGTTAGCGGTGTGTATAGTAGGTTATCATGAGGAACTGCAGTTGTTTCATTTGCATGAGGTTGATAGTTTTGGGGAGGTGATACCGTTGGCGGTGTAGGTGGAGGTGGTGTAGGTGGAGGTGGTGTAGGTGGAGGTGGTGGAGCATGTACCACGGTGTGGGTGCCGGTACCATGGAGGTGGAGCCACCGCGACAAACTAGAACCTTTGTGGCCAACTATAATCTTCGTGGTACCGCCGCACCACTCTCCTCCACCACCCTTGCTGGTTCCTCCACGACTTCTGAAAATTTTTTTCTCTCTGTCATTTTCTCAATTCAAGATTCAAAAACTTGAAATCAACAAATTCCAATCTTACGTAACCGGTTCGGGTTCATTTATATATTATATATTAGCATAAAAATTCCTTTTTGAGGTTAAAGATCCTTTTTCTTCTTGTTTTAATACTTATTTTTATTTTTATTTTTATTTTTTTTTTTGTTCAAAAAGATCTATCATTGACTAATCTCAAAGTCGAAATCTCCCAAACGACTATTAGTCACATTATTTATAATTTTTCATGGTCTAAAGTGATTGAAATAGAAGTTCTAAAGAAATAAAGAAATAACCAAAGAACTAAAAAAAGAAATAAACTATAAAATCTCCATCGATTCCCTTTTTTTTTTTTGTTTTTTCTTTTTTGTTTTTTAGTCATTGTCCATGAAGTCTAACTCAAGTTCATCTTCTACTAGTGGTAGAACCAGTAGGTTCCGTAGAGATGCTGCTATATTTTCTCCCAGTTATCCTCCAGCTAGCACCATGGCAGCTGCCTCAGCATCTGCAGCAGCAGCTGCTGCTACTGCTTCTCCTCCTCCTCCTATGAATTATATTCCTCCTAATGACTATCCTTATATGTATGGAGGTTACAATCCTTATATGATGTATGCACCTCAATATGACTATAATGCCTATATGCAAATGCAATATATGCCACCCGCTGCTGCCGCTGCCGCTGCCCAATATCCCTATGGCGCTGTGCCTTTAAATGGTGCTGCTGTAGGCATGTATGGCGGCGGCAATGGACCTCCATTTCCGGGCCAACAAATGAATATGGCCAATGGTCCTGGCGGCGGTTATAATAAGTATATGGGACCGGGGAAACCCAATTCCAAACCTCCTTCAACGTCAAAATCATTCAAGTCTGATTCTTCCAAGCCTAAATATGACAATATCACTCCTAATATGTCAGACAAATCTCGTGATAATACTACTTCTCCGTTGTCTAACGTCGAATCTACAACTACCACTGATTCCATTTACACTATTGTCAAAGAAGGCAATGATCCAATAAAACCTTCATCATCAGAAACGTCACTAGAAGAACCTGTAGATTCCCATATCAAATATCCTATTTATATTGACTTTGATAAAGATGAGTTTATTAATACTAATGAATCTCGTGCTAATCAAAGAATTCAATCATTTAATAATAAACAAGAAAAATTAAACCAGTATACTTTGGAAAAAGATATTGTGGTTAATAAACTTCCTCATGGAATAATCAGGGATTATAATACCAATACCACTACCAATTTTAATGAAACTAATGATCTTCCCAAATCTAATGATTCTAAATCTGGAACTGGCGCTTCCAATTGGGCTTCTATAGTGGAAAGCTCAGCTCCACCTTCGACTACTCATCATAAACGGACTAAATCCAAGGTTAATCCTCCAGTTGTAGCCAATACTACCAATGAAACTGATGTCAAAGATACTCCTTCATTAGATGATTCCAGTTCTCAACCAATGGGGATTTTAAGTTTATTGGCTATGTATGATCCTAAGTTTTCCATACTTAAATCTGGTTCTAATTATCCTCATTTTAATATCATTCCTCGAGGATTAACTAATACGGGTAATATCTGTTATATGAATACTATTCTTCAAATACTATTGTACAATGAACCATTAAACAAATTATTCACTTTGATTAATGAAAAATCCATTGGATCTTTAAATCAAGAATCTAAAACTCCTTTAATTGATAATGTAATCAATTTATTCAAAGAATTTTCTACTGATAATTCAACTTCTAATGTTAAATCATTATCACCGGAAAATTTTTATATGAAATTGATTGCCAATGAAAAATTTAATCATTTAAAATGGGGTCAACAAGAAGATGCTGAAGAATTCTTAGGTTACCTTTTAGATGGATTACATGAAGAATTCATTCGGTGTATTCAAGAATTAACCCCAAGTCAAATCAATTCACTTATTGAGAAATTTGATGTTGAATCAAATTCAACCAAGAATGAATTCTCTTTAAGTATAAAACAGGCAATTAAACTTGTCAAAAAGACCAATACCAATGAAGTAAACTCAGAGAATAATGATAATGGTGAAGAAGAAGAAGATGAGGATGACGGGGATGGATGGTCTGAAGTGGGATCCAATAGTAAGAATGTAAGTGCTAAAAGAACCGTGGAAATTGAACCTTCACCTATAAAGACGATTTTTGGTGGTAGATTCAGATCAGTTTTACAAATTCCTAAACAAAAGGAAAATCAATCCATTACTTTGGATCCCTTTCAATGTCTTCAATTAGATATTACTGATGATTCCATTACTGATATTGAAGGAGCATTTAAACATTTAAATGAACCAGAAGAAATCCCGTTTAAATCATCCCAAAATAAAGATGTTATTGCTAAGAAGCAAACGTTTATTGATCAATTACCTAATGTATTAATAATTCATTTGAAGAGGTTTTCTTTCCAAAATAATACCAGTGAAAGCGGTAGTTCTTATGAATATTCTAGTGGAGGAATAGCTAAATTGAAGAAGAAGATTGATTATAATCATAAATTAACCGTTCCTAATGAATGTTTTTCTAATATTATCAGAAAACAACCCGGATTCAATAGAGATTACCAATTAACTGGTGTGGTTTATCATCATGGTATAGGAGCTGAAGGTGGTCACTATACTTGTGATGTATTGAAAAAAGCTAATATCAGTGAAATGAATGAAGAAGAACCAGTTAATGATCAATGGATACGTATTGATGACACCCAAATCACGAAAATTAAACCTAGTGACGTTTTAACCGGAGGAAGTGAAGAAAGTGGTAAAACTGCATACATATTATTCTATCAAAAGATATAAACTTATAGTCATATTTATAGCCGTTTGTAAATACATGCATTTAACATGTACGATGTAACATTAATATACGAGAGAGAAGTGAACAAGTAGAGAAGTGAAGAAAAACTGTTTGTTTTAAATTGTTTATTAATCATTAAATTTTATATGTATCGAAAATTATCTAAAAAAAAAACGGTTATGAAGAAAAAAAAAATAAAGATCATTAAGTCCTGACTTTTTTTTGGTATATCTCAAGCTTAAAATGCTTAGAATAAAGCAGCACCAACAGCAGCAAGACCAGCAACGGCACCAACAGCGACCTTACCAGCACCATTTTCAGTTTGAACTTCTGGAGTAGTAGAAGCAGCAGTAGAAGTTTCAGTGGTGTAAGTAGATGGGATAGTACATTCACCAGTGATGGTAATGGTGGTGGCTTCAGTAACAGAAACAGTCTTGTTGTTAACAACAAAGTTGGTTGGTTCTGGACAGTAAGTGGTGAAGTCAGTAACAACCACGTTAGAAGTAACAGTGGAGTTAGAAGCGGAAGCAACAGCGGCTAAAACGGCGGTACCTAAGACAGTTGATAATTGCATAGCGAAAGAATATAAATTAATTGAATTATTGCAGGAAAAAAACTATTGGGAAAATCCATCACTTTATAGTTTTATCGTCGATGAGATTCCGAGGAATTTGTGCAGACACTTCCCATTTTGTTGCATAAATTACCCTTTTGGGGAGAGACTCAGCAATTACTATTCCTAATGCGGATATTTTGCCTTCGAATTTGACCTCGAGTTTCCGGTGTGCAGAAAACAATTACCGCATATGGACAGGGAGCCAGTGAAGGTACTAAGGAACAATAATCCCATGTGTTGCAAGTAAAGACAAAGGTACTCAAAAACAAGGGGTTTATTAAAGACAAGGACAAAGAAAATAAGGGGTGAAATTAAGATAAGTTGAAAATAAAAGAATAAGTTGAAAATAGAAGAATAAGTCGAAAATAGAAGAATAAGTCGAAAATAGAAGAATAAATTACAATTAGACAATAATTAAGACATAAAGACAATTGAAAGTAACCACAGTCATTATCGTAATGATTTTCGGATGTGGCATGAACCAGAAATGAGCCTGAGAAAAGAATAATCCCAAAGTCATTATGGAAATTAAGAATGTAGAGGTAACATTAAACGAATGTCCCTGAAAGTATCGTAATTGCAATATGCAACATGAAATGGAAGACCCTGAAGTGGAAAGTTTCAAGTGTTAGCAGTGCTACTGGAAGTGTTAGTGACTCTGACTCCTATTTCAGGTAACTAATCCACTTTGAAACTAGTGAAAAAGTAACAGTTCTGACGTAATATTTGTAGAAAAAGAATTTTCGCTCTAGTATTTTTGCTTTAATATTTTTGCTTTAATATTTGCGCCTTAATATTTGCGCTATAACACTTTCTCTCTTAACATTTGCGCTCCAACATTACACATTTTCGCTCTACCATTTTTTCTACTTAACTCTTTACAAACCCCAAATCACCTGACTTGGTTTCCCTAAAGAGTATTCAGCTGAAACAAAGTTCTACCTGAATAATAGATTAAATCAAAAATTAAAAGACCCACACTCATCCTAAAAGAATGAGTTGGCACTAAATCCTTGTAGCTATAGTGCAATGCAAGCAAGGACAACTGGTTGTAAGACTTCTTGATCTCTCACAACATCTCTAGGTAAGTATAAAGAAGAAAACTTTTCGGTGCGACGTTGATTGGATTTATATAGGGATCGCGCGCCGGGTAACCTTTTGCATCTGTTCTTATTACTATTATTATTATTATATCTATACACTTTATTTACAAACTTGAATGATTGCGGGATACGTTGAGCTTGAGCCAGAATCTCGAACTAGTACATGAGTCTTTGTGTAATTGGCAGCTATGGCACCAATTCCGGTAGATTTCCCCTGGGTCAAATTGAACGCCCCACTAGTGATAAACCCAATTAGGTCTGTGATTGGTGGGGGGTCATTATAGGTTCCTTGAAGGTATTGATTCCATTTATTACCATCGTTGGGGATTTTGTAGATTCTGGCGTTATCTTTTAGGTTCCCCTTTAACAAGAGTATGATGGTGATTTGTTTTACCGGTAATTTGGCATAGTTTGGTGGAGTTATAGTATAATTGTCATTGATAAACTGGTTATGGAAGTCAATTGATTGATCAAGTAACTCAATACACATTTGTTTAGGCTTTATGCTTTGCACATGAAGTATCAAGTCGTTTATAGTTTTGATTTCTCTAGAAAAATCACCATTGAAACTAGCAAATTCATTAGTATTGGATAATTGCTTATTACCTAATATCTTCAATTGCCAAATCATTGTAGCTAAAAACTTCCAATCACATCCAAATGGAGATAATCCATTTTCAAAACGAGAATACTGTTTCTGTTTACTTTTAGGTAATCTATTATATTTTTCAAGTTCTAATTTCAGTCTTAATTCATTTTCTAACCACCCATTAACCAAAAAGGGATAATCTGTGGGGAAACTAGGACCATTTCTTTCAAAGTTTACTTGATGCAATTGTTTATATCCTCCTAACAGAATATGTTTAACTTTGGTTAATTTTAACCATAATGGTAAAATCCAATACCAGGGAGTTATTAAACACCAATTGCCATTACTGAGTTTGGTTAAAAACACAGGAAATTCATGGTATTGAGAGTGTTTCACTTCCAGTAACAACTCTGGATGTCCATGTAATTTACCCAATGCTTTGGTAGTTAATTGATCCTTGTAGGATTCATAACGACTATCAGGATGGGAAAGATTCTTTAATGACTCCAAGTCTATTGATGGGTTAATGTTCATATCAATAATTACATCATTAATATGTTTTTTCACCTTCACTGGGGGATCTATTGGCTTGTCCCATATACGAGGATCTTTCACGGTGAATGCAAAAGTGGTATCTGAAGGTACATTATCAGAATCATTTAATTTAGTTAAATTGAACCAATTAGAATTGGATTCGGTGTCAGTTAAATGTAATACTTTCCCTAAGGAATTAAGAGCTGTAGGACCTAAAACCTCTATACTTCCCAAAGAATACCGACAATCGTGAATACTAAACTCAATTGATTGTCTCATGTGATTAAGATATTGAAAGTATGATTCATAGAGACATGGATGAAGTCTAACTAAAACTTTATGCAAAGGTTTAATACAATAAACTAAAGCTTTACCAACTTTTTTACCATCCATATAAATCCAATCATCATAGGTTCTTTGCCCATTGGCAAATTTTGGAGGAATATTAGACTTATACTTGGTAATCATGGTTAATATTTGCTTCAACGTTTCATCATTACTAGTGTCTATAATTAAACAATCGTAATAGGAAGTATCACTAATAATAGTACTTCTTCTAGAAGCTCTATTTATAGGTCTAAAGCATTTCTGTGTAGGACTTAATGGAATTTGATACCCCCAAGCTTTCATCAAATGGAACCGTTTAGCATGCCAAACATGAGTTTGAAGCCAAGTAAATTCCCGTTGACGTTTCCAGTACTTTAAATTACCTTTTGGTTTATCCGCCAAAGTATTAATTCCCGTGTTATCAAATGATCCCAAACAATTATTTAATGATACAGATTTGGGAGATGAAGAATTAAGATCATTAATTTGTTCATTTAAATGATGCAATTTATCCTTTAGGTTTAAATCCTTATTAAAAATTTGATCATTAGGAACTGATTTCAAAGCCTTAATCTTAGATGCTAATAATAACAATTTCTTTGCCATTCGTAACCGGTACCGTTCTCTACCTTTGATTCGAGAGGGTTTAGCCGCCGTCCCCGATGAGGCCTGATCATTACTATTATTCATTTCCCGAATAGCTCGATTTCTTAATCGTTTAGGAATTCTTTTCACATTATGAGAAGCAGTCCGTCGCCTTAAACTTCGTGGTAAATTTTGAAATACTCTGTTGGAAGAAGCATACTTTGTGTTTAACTGAGATAATTCAAACGATTTAATTTCATATTGTCTAGCATTTAAGAAGTCTGGAACCGATAAAACCCCATCTTTAAAGTTGGGGTCAGCCATTTCCGTCCGTATAATACGGCTACTATATAACTTGGCCTTTTTCCCCGTAATCGGCTTTCTTCCAGACATTTATAGTACTACAAGTGATGATTAAAAGAATAACAAGATTTCAATGATATTTTTATTCGCGATGATGCGTATTTACAGAGAGTGGTTTTAATATAAACGTTAATAATAAGCTATTCCATAAAGAGTTTGCAAATGGGCGTGTTCCTTTTGCCATTCGGTCAATATAGCCATCATTTGATCTTCTAGAAGAATATCAGAATAATCATCATATTTTTTTTGTTGACGATTTTGTTTCAGAGTGGTTCTAAACTCATGGATCATATTAATCAATTTCAATATCCCTTTACCACCCAAGACGGCATTTTCATTATCATCTTTAATATCGATATTTATTATGTGCACAGGTTGTTTTACTTCATAATCACTAACATCTCTAGTGAATAATCTATGGCTTAAATCATCAATGACAGAATCAAAACATCTCTCTTCACAAGTAATCACTAAATCAAACTTCCCAGCGTAGCTATTTAATTGCCATTTTTCTGGGGCTCGTTTTACTTGTCTATTTCTATTAAGCATGTGGATAAGTCCATTAGCCTCATACATTTTACGACAATCTTGAGACATTAAGTCTTGGTATATTTCTTCATAAGGCGTTCCAAATTCGTACACATTAGGTTTATCAATAGAAGGACCTGGAAGTCTAACGGCCGACCCAGTTCCGAATGATTTTACATCGTATCCTGCTTGCTGGAGTTGAAGATGTGACTCCATAGACCGATTGTTGTTGGAAGCACATACAGTACATATTTTTAAGCTGTCGGGAATCATAGAGAAGTGGAGGAAAGAAGAGGAATTGTGAATTTGAGTATTTAAAGGTCGCGGTGGTTGGAACACTACCTGGAGAGACGAGGCGATAGCACGACGACATTAGGACGACATTAGGACGAGGGTCGCGGTGGAGGAGTTTGTGTTTGGTCCACACCTCCTTCCACACCAATTTCTTCCCGCACCACCTCCTGGTACGACGAATCAATGGCCTGAGGTTGAACTTTTTCAAATCCTTCCTCAGAAGGGTCCATTGACTCCACAGGTTCTGGTGATTCCCTTTCCGGTAACTTTGGTTCTGATGATTTTGGTTCTGATGATTTTGGCTCTGATGATTTTGGCTCTGATAAATTCTCTAATGACTCCATTGGCTCTATATCAATATCAAAATCATCATCAGCAATATCCACAAAATCATCAGTCTTAACTTTTCGAGTATGTTGACTATGGAGTTTAATAGCCGTGTTATGAAAGTGAACAATTTTATTATCGGCACAGCCGGCTTTAAAAGCATTATAATCATCAATATCGTTAATTAAAACCCCAATCATCATTGACGGATCAAGCTCATTAATTTTAAGTCGATGATACGTTTGAGTATGATAACTATTGATATCATTATTCAGACACAGTTGAGGATAATGAGGATCAAGATAGAGTAAATCATCACCATCATAACCAAAAAAGTAAAAACTTGATGAAGGTCTTCCTCCAGCAATCCCTACAGAATGAGAAAGGTTTAAAAGTTGGAAAATACTAGAAAAATAAAACTCATTGGTCTTATCAATACCTAACCGAATTGGTAATAATACCAATAATCCCTGAACCAGTTCACCAAAGATTTCTTCAATTTTATCATCATATAAATCACTGGATTCACTTATAAACACCGCTAGTTTGGGTAACTCAACTTGATCCACATGGTCACATAATCGTTGTATTGATAAGGATGCAGCATTAGGACCAAACCATTGACCGGGCTTTACTTGTAATGGCAGTTCTGAAGCCACTCGAATGAAATTATGCAAAGAAAAAGGCGCCTGAGAATGATCTCGAAACTGATCAATTAATCGTTGATCAATCACTTTGTTATCGACCCCTTGATTTATCATTAGCCGCTGATAAGCATTGGCTAGAACCATTTGTGACGTTCTAATCATACATCCCCAACCAACATCGGTGGTGAAATTATCATTATCAATAAAACTGTGGATATTTGTCGACATTGGGTTTCTATTAAACACCATAGAATGAATAAAACTTAATGGTTTAGGTCCATCTTCTGCTCTAGCAATAGCCTCAAACCCGGTTCTATAAGTCAACCAAACTCTCGCTAGAATCTGTTTGGTTATTGAAGAATTTGTGGAGTACTCTGATCCCAAGATTACCCAGGGATTTATGGTGGTATCATTGTTATTATCATTGTTATTATTATTGTTATTATCATTCTCATTCTCATTATCATTCTCATTATCATTATCACACTCAATACCACTACTATTACCACCACCATTACCACCACTCTTGGTCCATATTTCTGACCAATTAGGTATTTTAAATCTCTCTTGTCTCGTGGTATCTTCAGTGCCTTCTGAAGAAGTCATTTTTTCCTCTATTTTATCTTGTTGTGTCATTAACAACTGTCTGTGATTCCAAATCCTATCCTTTAATTAAGGATTTATTACCGCGCATTGATTTATAGAGCAATTGCAACTCATAATACAAATGCCTAAACGCAATAGAGGAAGAGGTAATGGAAAAGGTGGAAGTTTCCGAGGCGGTAGAGGGTCCAAAGGGTCCCGCTTCTCGGGCAGAAATGCTAACGGTAAAAAAAAGAACAATAAAGGAGGTCATAGAACGTATTTAAGCAATAGAAATGTCCCGGAACTTATGGATTTAGGTGAAGATGTATATGTTCCTGAAATAGGGAGTAAAGTACCACAAGGAAGTATGAAGAATTTGTCACGAAGACCGGGGAAGTCACTTATGGGGGAAGTAAGTTATACTGATAAGCATCATGATGAGACTATGAAGATGCCGTTGAGAAAGAGACCAATGGTGTTTGTGAAGGCAAGTAGTTTTGATCCTAATGCAGAGTTGAAGGAGAAGATGGAGAAAGTTGAGTTGGGGGAGGAAGAGGAGGAGGAGAAGAAGGAGAAGAAGGAAGAGGAAGAGGAGGAGGAGGATATTCAAGATATTCAAGAGAGTGAAGAAGGTGAAGAAGGTGAAGATGATATTGATATTGAAGATGATAATCATGTTGAAGATGATAATCATGTTGAAGATGATATTGATGTTAAAGATGATGTTAAAGTTAAAGATGATGTTAAAGTTAAAGATGATGTTAAAGTTAAAGATGATGTCAAAGTTAAAGATGATGTCAAAGATGATGTCAAAAAAGACATCAAAACAGACATCAAAACAGACATAAAATATGATACCAAAAACACCAAAGACGACACCAATGATGACCCCCCTTTCATCATTGATACTTCCCCCAATGAAAACCTTGTGCATTCTCCTCAATCCCAAAATGTCTCTACCGGCCCCAATACTGTTATTGATGATTCTTTCAGTATAGGTAAAGTACCCTTAAATACTTCCTCCAACAATATATCGGCGGAATTAATGTCACAGCAGCAACTCAACAAAATAAAACCTGGGTTTGAAGAATTCAATGATGATTTCGATGAAGAAGAAGAAGATGATGATGATGATGATGATGAAAGTGACTCTCTTGATCCTAATGGCTACAACGATTATGTTGATCAAATAATGTCCCAGATGAGAGAAGATACTGATAGTTATGAAAGTGATACTAATTTCGACATAATGGCATCTTCCAGTGAAGATGATCAAGATAATGATGAAGATGATCAACAAAATGAAACCCCAGACCAACAAACTGAAACCCCAGACCAACCCAATACTCCAGAGTACGGTTTCCTTGAAGAAGATTATGAATTCGATGTTTCTAAACTAAGTGTCAGTAATGTCAGATTAGGCTTAAAAAATCAGTACTATACCAAGTGTTTTGATATAACTGGTGATATGAATGAATCAGTATGGCTTGAAGAAGACGATGTGGTTGAATATGCCTTGGATAATGGTGTTAAACAACATCGAATGGATAGTTTCTTAAAATTCATTACTAAAGGTTTAATAGATGAAGAACCTTTTGAAATCCCCAATTATTCTGATGTTTATATATCGGAAACATCAGAAGAAGAACTTGATGATGATGATGAAGCTTTGGATCAATTAGTTGATTTTACCAGAACCCAAAAGAGAGTTCATTCTGATGACTTGGAACCAACTTCATCTAAATTAAAGACTAAAGGTAAAGGAAAAGCTAGAGAACTTGATTTAGATGAAGTTGATATGGATAATGATTTAAGACAATCATTACAAGAACAATATTTAACTCAAAGAGAAGCCAAAAGACTTCGTAATGCAAGAAAAGAAAAAGAATCTTATGATACAGGAGTGGCTAAACATGATCTTTTTGTCAAGTATCCTTATATGTTGCATATACGAGACATTAAAGATGAAATGGAAACTTTCCTTCATGATCAATCTCGAAGTGTTATGAAAATTCCTCCTCTTGATAAACATGGTATGAAGACTGTAGCCAAAATGGCTAAATGTTATAATTTTAAATCCAAAACTTTAGGTGGAGGTAACAAACTGTTTACTGAACTTGTTAAAAACAAACGGACTTTCCAATATTTACCTCGTTATGATCAAATTGGTAGTATTATAAGACAACGTCCAGTATTCCCCAGACAAGATCAAAAGAGACCTAAACTGGAATTCATTGATTCTGATGGGAACAAGAAAAAAGATAGACTTAGAGGAAGAAATAAAGAGAAATCTAAAGCCAATGTTGAAGAAGGTGAAATCGTTGGTGAAAAAGCTCCTGAAATTGATGTTAATAATATCGGAAGACAATTATTAGAAAGAATGGGTTGGTCTAAAGGTCAAGGTTTAGGGGCTCATGATAACAAAGGTATTAGTGAACCTGTGGTGGCTAAGGTTAAGAAATCCAAACTTGGTCTTAAGTAAAGAAAAAATACCCTTTATAAGACATTAATGTGTCTCTATTTATACATTTAAAATACTCATTTTATAGACTATATACAATCAACGTTTTTTCTTCTTGGATGCTTTCACTGGAGCTGCATGGCCTGTAGTATTAACATGTTGAAAGAGTTTATTTCTTGATGTAAAAGATAGTTTACAAGTGGCACAATGTTCTCCTGGTGGTGGATTATTAGGTTTTGGTGGTGGAGGAGTTGAAGTTGAAGTAGATTTCTTCTTTTTCTTATTCTTTTTACTAGTATCCCAATCATCATCACTGTCTAGATTTGCACCGTTGGCTAAGTCGGAGCTAAGTTTTGCTAGTTCATTATCGAGATCTGAATTATTGGTACTTGGTTTGGATTTAGATTTAGATTTGGACTTTGATTTGGGTGGAGGAGTTATATCTTTTTGGATATTAAGATCGTTGATATCGTTGATATCATTGATATCATCAATATCTTCACTGTCTATTATATCATCGACTTCGTAGTCGATTTCCTGATTGGGGTGTGTTTTGATGTCTTTTTTGATGTCTTCTTTGATGTCTTCTTTGATGTCTTCTTTGATGTCTTCTTTGATGTCTTCTTTGATGTCTTCTTTGGTATCTTCTTTGATATCTTCTTGTTCTTCTTCTCCAATATCTTCTCCAATATCTTCTTCTTCTTCACTGGCAGTCTCAAAACTATCATCAGAATCATCATCAATCCCCAACTCTATTCCTTCTCTTTTCATTTCCCATTTCATTTTATTCACCGCTTTCCTATGTTTATTGGAATTCTCATGAATATCATATTGTCGTTGTGATTTAAATCGTTTATCACAAACAACACATTCATAAATTTCATTATCTTCAATATCTTGAAACTCATCATAATCACTATCAGATTTGGATTTATATTCATCATCCAACATTTGTTCTAAATCATTCAATTCTTCAAGGGATAACTTTTGCCAATCTTGAACTTGAAACTCTTGTTGAGTAGCTAAATTCTTTAATTTCTGTTCTTTATTGAGTCTAATATGATTATCAATTTCTTCCTTGTGTTTTCTCTTTTTCTCTTTTTCAAAATCCTTAATTCCTTGTTTAACTCGAGGATCTCTCTTTTTAATAAATTGAACAAAGCTTCTTATGGTCTCATTATAATCTTTTCTAGCACTATCTCTAAACTTTTTATTTTCCTTTTCCATTAACCTTCTGGTTCTTCTATCAGGGGCCATAGAATATCTATATTCATCTTTCCAACTGAAACTTTTCACCGTCAGAAATGATGACCAGGTGGTATAAAACTGTCTTACTTCACTACCATAATCAGCTCCACTAGTACCAAATTTAGGGTATAATAACACCGATTCATCTAATGCATTGTAATGAGGTGAGTTATCCTGATACTTGTCATATTCTGGAATGTTCTGTTGTTTTCCATGGATAACTTCTTCACTAGCTAATCGTTGAAATAATGTCCCTGCTACATAGTAAAATCCGGCTTGAGAATCATTAACATTGGTATAGAATGTAGGATTGAAATAACGTAATATCTCCTCCACTGAAATACTTGGAATATTTAAATCATCATTGTCCTGAATATCATAATCATCATCATCTCTTAAAATCAGTGACTTATGAGAATCATACCATGATCTCTCTTGTGCATCCGATAACACTTCATACGCTGCTCTTATCAAGGCAAACTGAGCCGTTGCTTCTTCTACATTATTAGGGTTTTTATCAGGATGAAGTTGTAGTGCTTTCTTTCTATAGGCTTTCTTTAACACTGAATCATCAGCATCGGTTGGAACCTCTAACAACTCATAGTAATCAGTCTTCATAGTGGATAGGTTTTTTTATAGGCATCGCGAAGGATATATTCAGAAGAGTATAAACTCATTTACTACAATAGAAATAAACCCTACTTTTAGATTACAAAATAATATACAAAGCTATAGAAAGTTTATATTGGGGATTCTGTAGCGTAATAAATAGAATGTGGAGGTGGAGTTGAATTGAATTGAAGTAGTTGAAATTGAAATTGACGTTGAAATTGACGTTGAAATTGAAGTTGTATTGTGTTTTTTTTTTTTATTTTTTTTATTTTATTTTATTTTATTTTTTCTTTCTTCACCAACCTTTGGAGTGATAATCATCATTATTTATATCATTAATAGAGTTATCACTATCGGTATATCGTTGACCTATTACTTTTTTGGGAAGAGGAACTTTCCCTAATTTATAGTCAATTTTAAGCGACTCTTTTAATGAAGTACTCAATTCATTATCAAACATGGATTTTCTTGAAGATTTGGGGGATAATCGAATTCCAATCAGTTTATCATCAGATTGGGATTGAGTCTTGTCTTGATGTTGTTCCAGATCCTTATTCTCCATATCCTTATTCTCCATATCCTTATTCTCCAGTTGTGACTTCTTTATAGGTTCACTAGCACTTCCACGACGTTCTTCTTCTTCAAATATCGATTCACTTACTGTAGACTGATTTCCTGGGAATGGAGAAAATGATGATCTTTCCATTGAAGATTCAGAAGAATTTCCAAATGAAGACTTGGACTTTTCTGTGGTCAAATTGGGTCTAGATCCTGTCTTTTTATTAGTGTTTAATTGACCACTATTGCCACTAGTGCCACTAGTACCACTAGTACCACTCATAGTAGAAAATAATCCTGTCAAATTAATAGAACTTTTTGATAACATATTTTTAAAAGAGTTATTTTTGGGAACGGAAAATTTACTTAAGCTTGATGATAAATTCACTGGATGATGATGATGATGATGATGATGATTAGTAGTAGTAGTATTAGTAGTATTAGGTGATAATAAAGAAGAACCACCATTACTGCTACTACTAGGAGAATTTTCATTATGATTGGGTAAACTATTGGAAGTAACATTGAAATCAGAAATCCCCACTATTGATGATTGTTTATTAAGTAAAGAATAATCTTCATCAGAATGTTTATCATTTTGATTCTTATTTTTACGATGAGGATAATTTTTAGGAATATCAACCAAAGAATTGAATTTTTTAGAGATCATAATAGAAGGTCGTTGAATTTTAGCTTTACAATCGGATGACGTTACATTTTCTTGACCTACCGTTATGATTCCTGTAGTTGAAGATCTTTTCAAAATAGGTTTCCTATTAGGATTATTATTAGGAGTATTCTTATAATTATGATGACGATTAGCCATTTCATTTAAAAAAAGTCCTGATAATAATGATCTTGGTTTAAAATTTTGTCCTGAATGATCAGAAGGTGGAGACCCCCCATTGGAATTTTCATGAACTGCGTTAGATTTATTTGGTGGATGCAAAGTTATTGTATCAGAAGAAATTTTTCTTGATGGAGGAATCCTTTTATTAAATTGTAAAGGATGATAATCAGGTTCATTTTTTTCTTCTTCAGAAGATACAGAAAGCCATTCACTATCATTATCATCAGAATTTTTTCTCAGGGATCTATTATCCGATTTTGAAGACAAGGCTGAAGCATTAGAATTGTTCCGATCTCTAGGGTCATCAAGTTTTGGTAATGGATCTTCATTTAAAGATATACTATCATCCAGGATATCATCTTCATCTTCTTCATCTATTCCATCATCAGATAAATCACTAGAAGAATATTCCAAAGTTTTTGAAGTAATAGGATTATTATTATTATTAAAAAGAGAATCTTGTCTTTTTAATCCCCCCGGCAAAGGAGGAGCAGGAGGAGGAGAAGAAGATGAAGAAGGAGAAGGACCTCCAACATTCATGGCATCTTGAGGACTCAAAGATGAATTTGTTGGTTTAACTTCAAGGTTATTAGTAGCAGAAACAGAATTGAAATGAGGTTTGGCACTGCTAAGACTACTGGAACTTCCATTAGAAGGTTTACCATTAGACTTATTGGACGGAGGAGAAGGAGAATTGGCTATGAAAAAAATATTTTTGGCATCATCCGTCAATTTATTATTGGTAGAACCATTTTCATCCCGTTCTTCAATATTACTCATTTCGGAATTGGATTCATAAGTATTCTTATGGAGACTAAGATTGGAACTATGAGAATATAATGTTTGTGAAGTATTGGTTTGAGTTAATATAGGTTTTTTAACTCCTGACAGAGTAAATGATTGAGATAAATCCCGGAATTTACTAGAAACTTCAACTTTATCAGGATAATCACAAAAAGTTTGATGATTAAATAATCTCCAAGATCGATTACTTAACCGAATATTATCAGGTTTATCACCACCAATATCAGTACTGGTTAACTTAATTAGCTTAGCAAGATCTTTATTATCAGATAAACCAAATTGGACTTGAATGGAATCGTTTGTCATGCCCCTTTTATATATATGTATATGTGAACAACCTAAAGGTGAGACGGTTTAACAACTCACACCAATGATGGGAGGAAGAATATTGACTTTAAACAAAAAAATTTTTAAGGATTTTAATGACTGGATATTATATATATATATATATATATAGTTACTGCAATACACTAACAACTGAGTCTGTGATTCTCTCTTTCCACAAGTTCCAAAATTATTGTTTCATTCACCAAAGGAGGTATAAAATAAGCGGTGACTCGAGTTCTCGCGTGGAATGGTGAAAAAAAAATCAATGATGATTTGAATGACCTCAACGGTGGAAACAGCGGTGACTGGTCACGTGAATTTCTTGAATTTGACAGGGGAGTGGGAAAGGAGATAAGAGATGAGGAGAGAAGGATATGTTTAGAAGGTGTTTAGAAGGTGTTTAGAAGGTGTTTACAACATATTAAATAATACATTAATGAACACTCTCCTTCAACTAGTGATTATTTCATTACTGAAAGTGTTGTGATTGATGATTGTTGTGTAGTTTATATGACGGTTGCGAAAACTATGACCGCCTTTGGAACAGTTGATAGTGAGAAGGGAGAAGAGAAGGAAGGTGTTGCAAGGTTTACAAGAGGGAGAGATAATGTTATAAAGTAACAGTCAGTACCAATATAAATAACAGTAAAACAACAGTAAGTAACAGTAAACAACAGTAAGTAATAATGTATGTAACAGCAAAAACACTATACAATCACATATCACAAGTAATAAAAACTAATACTCCAAACATTTGACATCTATTGTCGCAATAACACTACCGCCATGTCGCACCACGATTTAACCACGATTTTTATTACCTCCCCACACCATGCCACTGACCGAATTAAGTAATGAGCAATTCCGAATAGCAACCACTGAAGAAACCAATGACTATAAAATAAAGTTAAATCCCGGGAAAAATGTATATTTTTATATATATTTTTAAAATTTATAATAAATTGATTTTATAAAGTAATTGAGTTTTTTAAAATTAATTTTATAACTAATAATATTAATAATGTCTTCGAAGAAAATCTTATCTGGATTAGTTATTGCTGGTGGTGGTCTTTATTACTATGATCAAAATGTTGATCCAATTGTTTCTAGAGTATTGATACCAGAAAAAATCCCTCAACCTTCTTATACTGCTACACCTCCAGTAATTAAGGATGAACAAAAGAAACAAGAACCCCCAGGTATTAGAAAAGAATTGGAAGATAAATATAATAAATTTGAATCTAAAACCAGTGAATTGAGTAGTAGATTGACATCAAGTTTCCAATCCGATCCCGGTTCTGGTTCCAGTTCCGGGTCTGCCCATCCTGCTGCTGATAGATTCAATAGTGGAGGTACCATTCCAAAACCAAAATCTGACGAGGGATTTTCCTTAAGACTGGCTGTAGCTGATTACTTTGATTATATTAATTCTGTAGGGGAATCATTAATGGGGAAGAAAGCTCCAGAAGTCCCTAATACAGAAGAAGTTAAATCCAATGCCAATAGTTGGTTCAATTGGGGTACCCAAAAGACTAAAGATGTTGGAGAAGAAGAAAAATCAGCTGCTTTAAAGCAATATGAAGCCGCCAAGGTCAAATTGGATAATTTAACTAAACAAATCAAAGAAAAATCCCCATTTCAATCTCAACAAGAAGAACAAGATTACTTAAAATCAGCCCAAGATGATTTCAACAAGGCATTTTCTAACTTGAAAAAGTACGGAAATGAAGTGGTTGAACAAGCCAATGCCACTGTTGAAAGTACCAAATCCAGTTGGTTTAGCTGGGGTAAAGAAGAAAAACAAGATTTAGAACAACAAAAATCGTTTGCTATCAAACAATATGAAGCCGCTCAAGCCAAATTTGATAGTTTAACTCAACAAATTAAAGATAATTCTCCTTTTAAATCTAAACAAGAAGAAGAAGATCATCTCAAAGCTGCTCAAGATGATTTAAATAAAGCATTCTCCAATTTAGGAAGCTATGGTCGTGATACCGTTGATCAAGTCAAACAAGATTATTATAAACCTTTAAAGGATAAATTCACCAAATAATCTTTTTTTTTTTGTAGTGTGTATAAATGACAATAAATGATTATAAATGTGTAAATCAATCAACAGTGACTCAAGTAAAGTAATAAATGATAACTGAAAAATTATTAGTGCGATTATGGTTTCTTCAATGTTCTCAGGAACTAAACGATATCTTCACATAAAGAAGGTTCCTAAGTTATATGTTAACAAGTTTAATGAAGCCAATATCAAAAATATCCCTACACATGAAGTTTTCAATAAATTTGGCTTTTTAAACAACTTTAAACCCGGATTGGTGAATTGGATGCCTAGTGGATTATTGATTGTTAATAAGTTAAAACAAGTGATTGCCAAAAGAATGAATGAAGTAGGAGCTGAAGAAGTTAGTTTGTCATTATTATCCCATAATTCATTATGGCAAAAAACAGGAAGATGGGGGAATACTGAACTATTTAAACTTAAGGATTCTCATGATACTGATTATTGTTTATCCCCTACAAGTGAAGAAGAAGTGACTAATTTAGTGAAAAATAACGTAAACAGTTATAAGGATTATCCCATATTATATTATCAAATTCACGAGAAGTTTAGAGATGAAAAAAGACCTCGAATGGGACTTTTAAGGTCTCGGGAGTTCATGATGAAGGATGCATATTCGTTTGATATTAATGATAAAGAAGCCATAAAATCATACGATCGTGTCGTGGAAGCTTACCATAACATATTCCAAGACTTAAAAGTGCCTTTTGTTAAGGCCGTTGCTGATACTGGTGACATTGGAGGATCATTGTCTCATGAATGGCATTATATTGACAAATCCGGTGAAGATACGTTATTCACCTGTACCAATTGCAATCTGACATCTAATATCGAGAAAACGTTATCCACAACTGACACAAAGTATGAGGGAGATATTAGTATTAAATATTTTTCAAACCATGACGATGGTACCGTATTACGAGTGCATTATCCTAGTAATAGACAGTTTGAAGAAGGGTTTTTAACCACAGTTTATGGCAATATCACCCCCACACATGAAACCAATGACGCCGTGGATGTTTTCGATACACGAATCGACAATAAAGGTATCCCCATAGTCACCAGTGAAGAGAATGAAATCTGTTACTCGTGCCAGTCAGGACGGTTGGTCCAGCGTCGCGCTATCGAAGTAGGCCACACGTTCTATTTGGGACAAAAATACAGTCAGCCGCTCGACCTAACGGTGTCCGTACCGGACGAATCCGGAAAGCTCCAGGCGCCGCAACCGGTAATCATGGGATGTTATGGAATTGGAATAAGTCGAATAATAGCCGCTGTGGCGGAAATCACTCGGGATGACGTGGGGTTCAAATGGCCGGCGGTTATGGCTCCATGGCACGTCACAGTAATAAAAATGCCTAGTTTTAAGTCCGATGACTCGATTTTCACCGATTTAGCCTCCATTGACTACCGATTAGACGATAGAAAGGGTAATCTTGGAGGTAAAATCGCCGATTCCAACCGTATGGGGATCCCATTGGTGGTAATATTGGGTAAACAGTTTCCTACAGTAGAGATTGAAGTCCGTGGTAACGTGTACGGCGATAGTTGGCGCCAAGTGTACAAAAATAGAGACTTTGCTTGGGACATTGACCACGACAGTCACCACGACAGTCACCACGACAGTCACCGCCAAAAACACTACGTAGACGCAAAAGCACTCCCTAAAGTGATCGTTGCTCTCCTTAAAGACATGTAAATAACATATATATAACACACGTATATAACACACGTATATAACACACGTATATAACACACGTATATAACACGTATACATACACACATATATATACTAATCAGACTAAACCCTAGGAGAATCTGGTGGTGATCTTAGCAAACACATGCAATACAATCACAGAAAAGATAAATCCTACCGCCAAAAATAACACCACTAAAGGATCCACTCTCAATCCTTGAGCTTCATCAGTGAATAACTTCAACATGGTAGCAGAAGAACCACCAGCACCAGCGGCTCTAGTTGATTCCGGTGTGGCATTGGCGGCCTTTTCTTTTTTATCGGTGATATTTCTTCTTTTGGCGGCACTTCTTAATCCACCTGGTGCTGCTGAGGATGATGACTAAAATGTTAGTGATGTGTTCTTTTTTATTCTTTTATAGTGTTATATATTACATACCATTTTTATTCACGTCTTTTAAATTTCCACTTGGTATTTTTCCACGTATTTGTGGACGAATGCGAATGCGAATGCGAATGAGAGAAATTGATTTTGAATTATAAAATTGGTTTGTGTAACTTTTTCTCAGTCTCAAATCGACAAAGAGAAAATTTTTTTTTTTTTTTCTCTTTTAACTGTGAAGACATTGGATTCGAGTCAGAAGGACGAAGAAGAAAAGGTAAAAGAAAAAAAAAAAACATAAAGAGAAAAAAAAAAGATACATAATAAAACACAAAAGTGACAAATCACATTACAAAGTAAAATAAAAACAAAAAGTAATAAATCACAAAATACATTTTACAAAACATAAAGTCTTTTTTTTTTTTTAATTTTATATTTTTCATAAAATCTTTACCTCAGTCTCATAGTGTTACTAGTCTCTTCTCATAGTGTTACTAGTTTTAATCAAAAATATCTATTTATTGTCTTGTACAACAAAATAAGAATCCTATACTTAACATAAAACCACATCCATGGACTTGACGAACTTTGCCGCCACTCCTCAGTTGGATAATGTTCAACGTCATCCCTCTTTAAGTTCATTATCGTCGACTTCAGGGTATGCGTCTTCTGGTTATGGTAGTAATCCCACTAATCATATCAATAACCATAGAATGACTCAGGCACCTAAGCCTAGCAATACCAGCAATCCTAGTTTACAGAATTTTTGGATCAATGGAGGGGATTCTCCTTCTTCTCATACTCCTTCAGGAGGTGTAGCTAATGATGTGGCACCATGGGTTGAACAACAGAAACAACAACAAAGTAAAGTAGGAAGTTTAGCTGATGCTAATTTGGGGGATTTAAAGAAAGAAAAAGGGGTGAAGAAGACCGATCCTAAGCCTAATGGTCAAGCTGGTAGTGGTACTACTGTTACTACCAATGCTAATGCTAACTCTGGGAATAATAGCTCCAATAGTAATCAAAATGCTAACAATAGCAGTAACAACAACAGTAACAATAACAGTAGCAATAACAGTAGCAACAACAACTCCAATTCCAACAACTCCAACTCCAATAACAACTCCAATAACAACTCCAATAACAACAGCTCAAATAACCCCAACAACAGTTCTAATGATGATGACGACATTGATGATGATGACTTAATTCCCACAGCTATTGTTATAAAAAACATTCCTTTTGCTATCAAAAAGGAACAATTATTAGATGTAATGACGAAACTAAACTTACCTTTACCTTATGCTTTTAATTATCATTTTGATAATGGCGTATTTAGAGGATTGGCTTTTGCTAATTTCACTTCTACTAATGAAACTTCATTAGTAGTAAACCAATTAAATGGTCGGGAAATTGGTGGCCGGAAATTAAGAGTGGAATATAAGAAAATGTTACCAGCTTTAGAAAGAGAAAGAATTGAACGGGAAAAGAGAGAAAAAAGAGGTCAATTAGAAGAACAACATCGGTCTAGTTCAAATGCTTCTTTAGCTTCTTTAATGTCAGGAACTTCTACTACTGCCGCTACTAAGAATTTGAGTGTTAATGGTGGTACTGCTGGTGCTAACCAAACAGAAAGAGTTCTTTTAAATTACCCTAGTGGACCTAATTTATCCGTTTCTCAAACTTTACCTCCAGATATTAATTTTAATGATGCTGAGGTTTTAGAATTATATGCTCAATTAGTGGTATTTAGAGATGATGTATCAAAAGCCATCTTTGAATTAGCTTTCCCACCAAATTTGAATTTAAATCAACGGAAAATTTTAACCACTTTGTGTACTTATTTGAATTTATTAGAATTATATGATAATGGATTGGTGATTATTAGAAGAAAACCGGGTCAAGTAGTATCATTATTGAATACCAATGATCAACCTACTCATTCCAGTTCTATGATGAATTTAAACCAATTAAATGGACCTGCTCCTGGAGCTAGTCCTACTGGAACTCATGTGGGAGCTACGGGACAAAATTCAAACCTTTTAGGTCAAACTTCTACTCATCCAGAATTATTAAGATCCCATTCTCAATCGGCATTACATTTACCTAGATTGAGACAACAACAAAATACTACACCAATTCAACAATTTTCTCAATATTTACCTAATGGTAATGGTAGTGCCAGTGGTTCTGGTCCAGAAACTAATGTTGGTGGAACTAGTGGTAGTGGTAGTGGTAGTGGAAGTGCTCATGGAACGCCAGCTCATGGAAGTTCTATTCCTTTATATACACCAAACATGCCCCCATTTGGAATTTATCAACAAAACCCAGGACCTCAATTGTTATCCAATCCATCCATGGTCCAATCTAGTAGTGCTGCAGCTATATTAAGAAACAATTCTAATGGATCAAGACCTTATGGAGGTGATATTAGATCAACACCTCCATTAAGTAATTCATTTATTCAACCTTCAGGAACAGATTCTCCTACACCAATAACATTACAACCACAACCACAACTGGCTACAGGAACTGGAAGTGCAAGTGGAAGTAAAGCCGGATCCAATCCATCAACCCCATTACCAACTAATGATATTAATTCTAGATTCGCTCCTTTTGGTCAACACAATCAATTACCAGGAAGTTTCACTTCATTATCAGGAGGAGGTAATAAACCTGGATCCAGACAATCCGATGATTTAACCAGTAAGTTTAGTAATATCACTTTAGCCAATGGTTATGATAATAACAATAGCAACGGTCCTTCAGCTCCTGTGGCTGCAGGTAATAGCAGCTCGGGGATCTGGGGGCCCAAGTAATGTGCAATGATTACGAATCCATGTTGCAACTAAGGCATCATATGATATGACATGAAAGAAATGATGAAATGACTTGAGCCCGGCTCTATTATGATCATGTTTATGTGCTTTTATAGATCAAGCTGTATAATTTAATATTTATCGTTATCTGTAAAAGTTTAGGGGAGCGGAAGCGTTCTTCTCTAAACTTAGGATTCACTATTGTGAGAGAACTTTCCTCTCGACCAATCTCTGGACCAATCTCTGGACCAATCTCTCGACCAAGAAAAAAACTCTATCGACCAAACTCTCGACCAAGAAAAAACTCTCTCGACCAAATAATACTTCCCCTCCTGCCTCCTCTCCGAGGCGCTTCGCACGTGACTTTCATCACCAAGGAGAACCAAAAAAAAAGAAATCTCGTCTGGTGGACGATATCTTCTCAAAAAAATTTTCTAAACTCAATCTCATCAAAACTCCTTCTTTTGGATTCTGTTGTAAACGTGATTTTGTGAATTAACTGAAGGAATAATTAACCTTAAAAAGGAAGTATAAATATGGGACAGATCCTTTCACAACCAGTAACAGAAAAGCATTCTGAGTCCAGTCAGGATAAACATTTTGTCTATGGACTTTCCAGTATGCAAGGATGGAGAATCAATATGGAAGATGCACATGCCACAGTATTGGATATGAGTTCTATTAAGCCTTATGACCCAAAAGAGGTTGTTGAAGAAGAGGATGAAGAAGAAGATGAAGAAGATGAAGGAAAAGAAAAAGAAAAAGATGAAAAAAATGATCAAAATGATAAAGAAAAACAATCTTCTAAAGGAGAATCTCTGTTAGTTAATGGTGACGTGGCTCATGATGATCATGTATCATTTTTTGGGGTTTATGATGGTCATGGAGGAGAAAAAGCTGCCATTTTCACTGGTTCTTATTTACATAGACTTATTAGATCTACTGATGGTTATAAGAAACAAGATTATCATAGAGCTTTAAAAGAAGGGTTTTTGAATTGTGATCAAGCTATTTTAAATGATTTTAATATGAGAGATGATGATAGTGGATGTGCTGCTACATCTGTATTGATTAATGGGAAATCCATATTCTGTGGTAATGCTGGTGATAGTAGAACCATTATGTCAATTAATGGATATGCTAAAGCATTATCTTATGATCATAAACCTTCTAATGAGGGAGAAAAAACTCGGATATGTTCTGCTGGAGGATATGTGGATATGGGAAGAGTTAATGGGAATTTGGCGTTATCTCGAGGAATTGGGGATTTTGAATTTAAAAAGAATCTTGATTTACCTCCTGAAGAACAAATTGTTACTTGTTATCCGGATATTATACAACATGATGTTAATTATGCTAATGATGAATTCATTGTTTTAGCTTGTGATGGGATTTGGGATTGTTTAACATCTCAAAATTGTGTTGAATGTATAAGAAAAGGAATTTATGAACGGAAATCATTAACCACCATTTGTGAAGAAATTATGGAATTATGTTGTGCTCCAACTAGTGATGGTTCGGGGATTGGTTGTGATAATATGTCCATTGTTATTGTAGCGTTATTGGATCATAATAATCAAGAAACTTTAGATCAATGGTATGATAAAATAATTGATCGGGTAAAATATAGTCAACAACATGAAGATGATAATAAATATGGACCTATTTCTAATGAATATGGAGACATTTATAAAGATCTTTATGGTCAATATTATGAAATTGGTCAACAAGCCGAAAATGCTAATTCTAGAAATAATTCCGGACCTGGAGGAGGTCTTGGAGGGTATTCTATGTTTGGAGGATTACCAGGGTTACATCAAGAACATGATGATTTTAATGATGACAATGATGACGATTCTAATACTAATGACGATCATGAACACACTTCTAATGGCTCTAGTGATGATAAATCAGAAGATGATGGTAATGGTAATGGGGCTATTTCTTTACAAAAATTATTAGCCAGTAATGCTATAACCAATGAAAATGGGGTTATTTATTTGGATACCTCTTCTGCTCAATCCTTATTAGCTCATTTGGGTATGCCTGGTTCTGAAGATGTAGACCTTGAAGATGCTGACCCTATTCATGATAAACATATAGAAGAGGATGTTGAAGATGAAGAAGATGAAGAAGATGATGATCAAAGTCAACAACAAGATTCTAACTCCTCTGCTAAGACTTCAGCGTCTAAGAATTGAGTCTATATGTATGATTAGATTCTCTTATAAATAGCATGGTTTGTTAGATTCTCTGCCTATATATAATATATTGTATTCAGTATTGAGAATAGAATTACTTTTACAGTTTTAGTTTTTTTTTTGTGGAGTTCTTTTGTACAGTTTTAGATTCTTTTGTACAGTTTTAGATTCTTTTGTACAGTTTAATTTCCATTTACATCTTCCTTTTACATCTCCATTCTTTACAACTCTTCATTTTTCAGTCCTCAGATGTCGCGTCGCGATATAAACAATTAACCTGACTAAACACATACAAATGCCGCCGAAAAGAGATCCTATAGAACAACTACGGATCTCCAATAATCGAATATATGAAGATATTTTCCTGGAGTTGGATTTGGATAAACCATCACGAAGAAATGTCAGACAAAAAGACTATTCGCTAAAGAATATGATCACTCATAATGAGTCGTACTCAATACCAAAGAGAAGTAAACGACAACAGAAGGTTGCAAAAAACACCACCAATTCTATCTCAAACTCGTCCATAATAACTAATAACGTCAAAGTAATACGACAAGGAAGAGAGTATAGAGTGAATATCAATTATAACCCTAAAAGGTTATATAAACTAGCATCTACCATTGGTCATAGTGATAATGATCTTCCCTATAAGGGACTATTATCATTCCCCGATTGCATTATTAATAACACAGATCCTACCAATCAGGATCGACAATTGTTTGAAACCTTGAATCAACAAGGAGAAAACCTCAGATTAAGTAATACTAATGATGTCTTTAATGATGATGATAATGATGATACCATTGATGATAATGATATCAACAACAACAAAAACGTAACTTATACCAAATCCCGAATATCCAAGATCCAATTTCGAAATTATCAAATAGATACTTGGTATACAGCTCCCTATCCTCAAGAGTATTCTCAAAGTCATATTCTTTATATATGTGAACATTGTTTAAAGTATATGAACTCACCCTATTCTTATCAACGACATCAATTGAAGAATTGTAACATGTCTAATAAACATCCTCCAGGAGTAGAAATATATCGAGATTCCACTACTAATGTGGCCATATGGGAGGTAGATGGTCGGAAAAATATTAATTATTGTCAAAATCTTTGTTTATTAGCCAAATTGTTTCTTAATTCCAAAACTCTTTATTATGATGTGGAACCATTTATTTTTTATGTTTTAACTGAAATTGATGAAAATGATGCTAATAGTTATCATTTTGTTGGTTATTTTTCCAAAGAAAAATTAAATAATTCTGATTATAATGTTTCATGTATTTTAACTTTACCTATTTATCAACGTAAAGGGTATGGGAATTTATTAATTGACTTTAGTTATTTATTGACTCGAAATGAATTTAAATATGGAACTCCAGAAAAACCTTTAAGTGATTTGGGGTTATTAAGTTATAGAAATTATTGGAAACTTACTATTGCTTATAAATTATTGGAATTATTTCAACAATATTTGAATAATCAACATCAACCTCAACCTCAACCTCAACCTCAAAATCACGCCAGTAATTTGGTCATTTCAATTGATAATTTAAGTAAACTAACCGGAATGATTCCTTCAGATGTTGTGGTTGCATTAGAACAATTGGATTCTTTAATAAAAGATCCTCAAACTGAATCTTATGCTATAGTAATTAATTTAACTAAAATCCATCATGTAATCGAAAATTGGGAACTGAAACGGTATGTGACATTGGATTATTCCAAACTAGTTTGGAGACCTATGCTTTATGGACCTTCAGGAGGAATAAATTCTGCTCCTGCACAATTAACTAATAATAATAGTATTGGATTACTTGCAAATTTCTTAAAAGATGATATAGATAATCCTTATAGTTTTGAAGAGGAAGCTTATAAGGAGATAGAACTTAATATGAATAGTCAAGGTCATGACAAGTATTCAATAGACAATTATGTTTTATGTCATCCAGAAGTTGAAACCAATAAAAGGGTAATTCCTCTGCAAGATGAACTTACGATAAAGCTTAATGGAGAAGAGATGAATGATAGTGATGAGGATAATGAGAATGAGAGTGAGTTTGAAGAGGTTGATTTTGGGGAGGGTGATGAAGAGGAGGAGGAGGAAGAAGAAGATGAAGAAGAAGAAGAAGATGAAGAAGAAGAAGAAGATGAAGAAGATGATGAAGAAGATGAAGAAGAGGAAGATGAAAGTGACGAAGATATCGGAGAAGAAGCAGATGTCGATGTCGATATCGAAGATAAACCCATCAGCCAAAAACTTAATGGCAGAACTCGTAAAAAACCTCCACCATTATCATCCCCAAGAAGACTCAGAAATCATTAACTGTATAATAGATTATAGATGTATATTACACTTTAAATAGCTCACAAGAGTTATTGTAAACTTGCAGTAAAAACAGTTGTATTTCATCACCTTCTATATGATGAAGCTTACAGTATATTTGAGCCACCAAACCAATAAACACGGGTTCATTTCTTGATTTTATCAAAGGAGAATCCAAATCAAGTATTCCTGCAACATCATCTCCTTTATCTCTAACAGTTTGAACAGCAGTCATATGTTTCTGATAGTGTTCTTTTTTAATAGAAGGAAAGGGAAGGAAATCATCAGGTTTTATAGGTGGGTTTTTACTTATAGGAGGATTTTTACCATTATCACCTTCTTCAGCAATACCAGAAACTTTTGGATAAAATGCATTTGGATACGATTCAAGGTATTTATAACCTTCATGACTCTTTCTAATTTCACACCAAGGAGCATCAGTTTCAATCATCAACTTATCTCTAGGGACTTTAGCCGCTACTTGTAAGTTCTCTTCCAGTTTAAGAGAACAACCATTAAGACCAATAAAGAAACCAAGATCAAGAAGCTTTTGTAATTCCAGTTCTGATCCCGTAAATGAATGAACAACACCATTCCCTGGTTTAATGGTCCCTTGGGAGATGTAGGGAGAGATGATGTCAATGAAATCATCACAACAGCTTCTCATGTGTAAGAAAAGAGGTAACTCAAGGTGGTTCAACGAAGCAATTAAGTCCAATTGACGTTTAAACATGGATTTTTGTTGGGATTTGGAAGCATAATGAAGTCTATCATAATCCAAACCAATCTCTCCAAACGCCTTAACTATGTTTTCCTTAACCCCTTCAACCACCAATGATTTAAGCTGATGAAACTTATCATCAATATCATCGACCAAATCGTCCGATTCCGGTTTGTAAAACTCCTGGGCAACAGTACAGGGATGGACGCCTACAGTGGAAAACAAAGTTTGTGGATATTGACGACACAAGTCAAAATGCAGTCTACTTTCTTCAATAGTAGAAGCAGTAATCAACATTTTATCGACATTAAACTGAGTGGCTCTATGGATAACTTTGGATAAATCACCCGGGTGTTTCTGATTGGACGAGTGATTATAATAGCCCAGAAACATGGCGTCAGAGAAGTTGACGCCAATGTCGAAGTATCGTGGACCCATTCTTGGAATACGTTTCAACATAACATCATCGCGAAGGTTATAACCACTATGGATATAGACAATACATTGAGTGCAGCGGAAGCGGCGGCGAAAAGAGATCAAGAGATTGGAAGAATTCTTCAGTGTAATGGCGAAAACAGTTTTGCCGTTTTGGAAGTGAATGCGTTCGATTACCAAGAAAGTCAAGTCAAGAAGCAGTATAGAGTGAAATCGTTGTTGATTCACCCTGATAAGACGGATAATGGTGAAGCTCCACAGGCGTTTGATCGGTTAAAGAGAGCTCGGGATGTAGTATTGGAAGAGGGAGAGAATGAGGAAAAACAGCGTCTTTTGGATATATACAGGTTTGCCAGGGAGCAACAAGAGAAGGAGGACCACAGAGAGAATGGAGACGACCACAGAGAGAATGGAGACAACCACAAACTCATTATTCAGCATGTGGATATGATATTGGACAAAGAAAGCCAGCGCCATGAAACAGAAAAGAAGATCAAAATGCAACAGGAGACAGAACGACAAAAGAGAGAAGATGAAGAAGTTCAAGAAAGACGGTTAAAGAAAGAATTGGCTGATAAATGGGAGGATCAAAGAGATACTCGAGTAGCTAATTGGAGATCGTTTGTGGGAAAAGTAGATAAAAAGAAGAAGAAGAAGAAGAAGGTATTGGCGTAGGGGATATAGTGTGAGGTTTGTGGTATTAGTATAAGGTTTGTGGTATTAGCATAAGGTTTGTGGTATTAGCATAAGCTCTGTACTGTTACAGCTTACACTATTACAGCTTACTAAAGCTTAGGTCTGTACTATTACACCTTAACTCCACTAGAGCTTACTTCACTTGGTTCAGTAACTCAAGAAGCTGTGCGAAGTTTTCTCTCTACTATATGTCCCGGGTCATCGCCATCTTAACTGGAGTCATTGGACTCGTCTCCGGTATGCTCTTGCAGCAACAATTATCCAAACAATACCCAGAAGACTTCGACACAGAATCCGATTCCGAACTAGAAATCGATTCCTCCTCTCTCAATAGTGTAGAAGGAGAAGTCAGAATGACTTTAGTAGTGCGTCATGACTTAAAAATGGGTAAAGGTAAAGCCGCTGCCCAGTGTCTGCATGCTACGTTAGGGCTCTACAAAGCCATAACCAATGAAAACTCACCTGCTTATAATCCCGAAATGGTACAAAGATGGGAATATAATGGTCAGGCTAAAATCACTTTACAGTGTCCTGATCAAGAGGCTATGGATATCTTATTGGCCCAAGCAGTACTGGTGGGAGTGAATGCCCACGTCGTTCATGACGCGGGACGGACCCAAATTGCGGCGGGCTCGGCTACAGTGTTAGGTCTAGGACCGGCGCCAAAATCCGTGCTCGATGAAATCACGGGGGAATTGAAGTTGTACTGAGGGAGTGTACATAGTGAGTAAAAATAGTGAGTACAAATACATAGTAAAAATAGTGAGTACAAATACATAGTAAAAATAGTGAGTACATATAGTCAATAATGAGTACAAATACACAGTACATATAGTAACTACACCAACTACTACAACCACACTATATACATCAATGATGAACGGTTAAGGGATTCACCATGGAACTCGTCCGTCTCTTGTACCGTTTTGGCGGCCGAGGTACAGCATCATCATCTACATCGACCAATACTTCATCATCATCATCATCTTCTGTAACCCCTATATCACTCATGTAGAAGTCTTCTACATCGTCAAGGCCAATGGAAGATTGTCTCCGTCTACGTTCGCGGGCCACCGACGTCCGCCCCCCGTTCCGGAGCTTTTCCAAGTAGTCAATGCGGCCCCAAATCTCACCTTCAGTTCTTTGTGGTAGAAGAATAGATAACTCAGCAAAGGAGAGTTCTCTGGTTCTTCGATTGATGAGAAGTTCATCTTCTTCCATGGACCAAGGGAGTTTTAACACCGACGAGGAAGATGAAGACGCAGAAGGATTTTTCTTGGAATCTTTGGATTCTTGGTGTTTTTTGGCAGCTTTTTGTAACTCTTTTCTATCAATCTTTATGTAGTCATCTTTTTTGTCGCCCGAGGCCGTGAATGGGATTACTACCGACCCGGACCGAGAAAAATATCCGTCGCGCCCAGCACTGGCCCCAGACCCTACCACGCTCCCGTTCCGTAGACTAGGCACGGTGATGGACTGAGAAATACTTGATCTTCGTGACAACCCGCCACTAACACTCCCGTTGGAACCAAACATTATTGGCATGTGAGCCAACAGATTATTATTCAGTTGATGATGAGGAATATTCATGGATTTCGATGGTAATGATGATACACTATCTCTAGTAAACGAAAACGAGTGTCTATCATCACGAGAGATGTGGATAATGGAGTTATTGTGGTTGGCGGCAGCGGCGGCAGCAGCGGCGGCACCAGGACCCGAAACCGAGTTCCTGTCGCGCGGCGGTGGGGCGGCGCTAGCGGAATTACGTGGCGTGGTAATAGCCGGGTGCGGGTGTTGGTTTTGTGGTAAATTCATGGTGGGATCCACAGAAACATCGGCATAATACCCGCCGGCCTCGGGGAAGTTATGGCCGTGATGACTGGGATCTAGCGAGATATCATCATCGGCCGGGTGTTGATAGTTATTAGTGGTTTGTAAAGGAACTTTTGGTGCGGGTGGAGATTGGTCATGTCCGGCATTGGTACCACTGCCGCTGCCACTATCGGTAGTTCCCGGACCACTGCCTCCGGAGACAGATTCATTAGACAACGCATTGAGCCCAGCTAACGCATTGCTGACATTATTATCGTAGTTGGGGAAGCTAGATCCCGATAAGGGGTTATAGGCGGAAGGAAAGGGGCCTCCCGGATTGGAGTTAGGAAACGGGGATTTTTTGGGTTTTTTCACCTGAGACGGTGGACTTTCATGAGGGGAGTTGGCTACAGGAGATCCCGAACCAGGTTTAGGAGGGTTTTTCAAATTCCCACTCTTTAATCGTCTCCATCTAAATTGACAAGCATTAGGAGTTCTATTAGTGAAATTAGAAGCTATGGCTTTCCACCCGAGTTTTTGATTATCTTTTAAATGCATTAATAAGTTGTCATCCTCTATATCCCAAGAAGTGGGAGTTTTAGACGCCTTTTCATCGGCATCGGGGGAGTTGGGTTTCGTTTCTGTAACACTCATGATGGTTTCATCGGCGATGATCATCGACGACGATGTAAGGCGCGGGGCGTGGCGGGACCGGTTGGGTGTGTGCAGGTCAATAAACCATAATACCATAGTACTATAGTAGTAGTAGTAGTAGTAGTAGTAGTAGTAGTAGTAGTAGTAGTAGTAGTAGTAGTAGTAGTAGTAGTAGTAGTATTAGTAGTAGTAGTAGTACAAGTACTAGTTTATGAAATAGTAAAGCTGTCCCTGTACCTATATAACAGTATATAATAGTATAGTACTGTGATTGGTATAGTATGTTGTGTGCAGGACTGTACCACATACAGGACTATGATTAGAGGATCATTTATAGTAATGACAATAGCAGTATTATGTAACAGTGATTTGGTGTCTTAGTATTGTGTAACGGTGATTTGAGTGTAATAGTATGAGATATGAAAGTGTTATTTTTAGTGTAATTTATAGTAATAATTGTGTATGATATATGTATCTATATCATCATTTATACGAACATATATTACTATGATTTATAGTACTAATTATACTAACTCTATCACTTCTACAATTCTATTACTACTATTTATATGTATAGTATTATCAAGTATTATCAAGTATTACTTATATAGTATTAGTTACATAGTGTTATTTGTATAGTATTAGTTACATAGTATTATTTGTATAGTACTACTTGTATAGTACTACTTGTATAGTATTACTTGTATAGTATTACTTGTATAGTACTACTTGTATAGTATCATTTGTATACTATTACTTGTATAGCATTACTTACATAATACTTACATAGTATTACTTGTCTAGTATTACTTGTCTAGTACTACTTACATAGTATCACTAATATAATACTTATATAGTATTATGTCCTAATACTATGTCCTAATACTATGTCCTAATACTATGTCCTAATACTATCACACTACCTCTAATACTATCACACTACACCACCATCTATTCACTCTCCCCCACTTTCTCTTTCCACACCCTTTCGGCTTCCACAATAGTATTATTATTCGCCTTCATCTTATTCATAGTCTCAATATATTCTTCATTCTCATCACTATCAAATACAATTCCTCCTCCGGCTTGTAAATATGCAGTTCCCTCTTTAAACACCATAGTTCTTAATGCAATACAAGTATTCATTGTCTTACCATCATAACCAAAATGTCCCACAGCTCCAGCATAAACTCCTCTTTTTTCTTGTTCCAATTCTCCAATTAATTCCATAGCTTTAACTTTAGGTGCTCCACTTACTGTCCCTGCAGGGAATACTGATCTAAATGCATCAAATCGAGTTTTATCTTGTCTTAATTTCCCACTGACTTCTGATACTAAATGCATAACATGAGAAAACCGTTCTATAGTTAATAATCTATCAACACTATTGGTTTCTGGTGTACAAATCCGATTAATATCATTTCTGGCTAAATCTACCAACATAATATGTTCTGCTCTATCTTTTAAACTTTCTCTAAGGATTTTGGCATTATTTTCATCTTGTTCATAAGTTTCTCCTCGTTTTATGGTTCCGGCTATAGGATGAGTTACCACTTTACCTTCAGTATCGGATTTAACTAATAACTCTGGTGATGCTCCAATGATTTGGAAATCAATCAAATCAATATAAAACATATACGGTGAAGGATTAACTGTTCGTAAATGCCGATAAATGTTGAACGGATGTAATGATGTAGGCCGAGCCACTCGTTGTGATGGTACGGCTTGAATGATATCCCCTTGTAAAATATGTTCTTTGAGTCGAGTTACATGGTTTTCGTATCCTTTTTGTCCCACATTAGAACTAAAAGTTTGATTAGAAACAATTGGTGGTTGTACTGGAGTAATATCTTTAGGGTTAACCTCGGCTTTAAGTTGAGCTTCAATGGCATTAATAGCCGCCGTGGCTTCGGCTATTTTGTCATCCACTTGTTCCACGCCAGAAATATCCACATTGTGTATGATTTGAAACCGTTGGTAAACGTAGTCATAGGCAACAATACTATCACATAACATTAACGTGGCTTCTGGAACTTGTAACACATCCTTAAGTGGCTTTCTAGTCTTGGGTTCAAAGTACTTTATACAGTCGTATGAAATATACCCTACAGCACCTCCACTTAATGGTGGGAGCCCTGGTAAATCCACTTGATCATATTGATCCAATTCTTTTTCTAAAACAGTAATCGGATCAACATTACAGTATTGAGTTGCATATTTGCTTTCATCGTCACCAGTTTTGATGACTTTTTTCGGATTAATTCCAATGAAAGAATACCGGTCAACTCTGTCCCCATTATAAGTCGACTCCAATAAGAAACTGGGCTTTCTTTCTGGGTTATTCAATTGAGATAACCGAAGATACGCTTGATTAATGGAAATATCATCACTTCTAACGTACTTGAAAAGAGGATATAATGTGGTTTTTTCACTGGGTCCACGTGCCTTAACAAAGTCCTCAATTGTGGATTTCGATGGTTGTATAGTGGTCTAAGTTATTAGTATACAAATTAGCTATAATGGTTCTAGAACATGTTACTTACTGTCATTAATGAATTAGTAAATGAATGGAATGAGTCAATGAGTCAATGAAAATTTGCAAATATTAATGAGTTTATGGTCGTGTCTCGACCAATTTCTCTCCCACTTCATTCCCTTTAAACTTCCGGTAATGACCTTTTTTTTCTCTATTTATAGCTTCTACAGTATCCTGACCCTCATGCCAATACTTCCCCCGATTTTTACGCCAAAACACCTACTTTTCATGGGTTTTAATAGGGGGTTAATTGACTGAGGTAAGCGTACTGCATATAATCCATTATCTAGTGATGGTTCTCCTGCACATACACCTACTCCTTCACCTACTCCTACTACTACTCCTTCCCTGCTACCACACACACACTTTGAACACAATCAACATAAATAACTTCACCAGTAATGGTAGTACCAATAGGCAAATCCGAGGCCACAATTACTTCTACTTCTATACCCCTTTCCGTCCAGAAACCAGGGACTATAGAGTATTTGCCATGGGCACGACTCTCGGGAGCTCCGGTCACTATGCAGGAGGCATCGCCAACACCATTTTGCAGCAAATCCAATGATTTCAATTGATGAAACCGATGACGATTATAGGAAAGGAAATTATTGATAGTGGAAGCATTTCCTAATCCGGTAATATGATGAGCTAATAGATCTTCCGTCATGGGACCATTAACATTATAACCATTACCTTTGATAATGTGATGATTAGTAAACGGTTTATGACGGATTCGAAGCAGTTTTTGGTAATGATCTTGTAAGTACACGTGACTAAGAAGTTGTAAATGATTTAAAATGACTTCAAAATCACGATTGGGACCAAACATTTTCACAAACCCATGAAGAATTCCTTTTGGTGTGTGAGTGTTGGTTATATCAGTACCAAGTTCTGGCTTTTCTAGGTAATTAGTACCAACAAAGTATGCTGGTAATGACACTTGCCCCGTAGCGTCTCGTGATATGAGGGTTTGATAGAACGAATTGGCACTAAATTCCGGTAATAAAATGTTATTATGAGTGATCAAGACCTGATCGGATGCAGGATCAATATTGATATCATTTAATAGTTTCTGGTGATGATTCAACACAGGGATTTCTTGTTCTTTACAGAAATAACCCGTGATATTCCCAACAAATTCTTGTAACTCTTCAATGAGAAATTGTCTCTTTTCAAAGCCCTTTTGTTGGTGGAAACTATAGTTCATGGCCCCGTTGATGTTACGAACATTGAAATGGCTCTTCATGACGTTATAGATGAACTGCAACTTGAAATAATCGTCATTAGTCAAGAATTTTGTCGTCGTGGTGGAGGTGGAGGTGGAGGAGGTTTCCTCTTTGTGTTTGAACAAGTTAAACGGTAATATTGTTTTGGGTTTTGCATTTAAACCAACATTTAAACTAGGGTTATCAAGAGTTTTCACTTTGACATTACTTAAATCATCAAACGATACCGATACTTTGTTACTCAAGTCTTCAAACGGGTTCCCTTCGTGGCTATTATAGTTGAAACTAACCGTTAAGCAAGTAGACTTAAACTTCCCGTGGCGTTTATTGCTTTCTGAGTCCAACACTAACAGTCCAACAGGTTTTATATCATCACTTTCCTCTTCCAAGTATTGATCCTGGAACCCACTATTAACAAACAAATCTATAGCTTTGTCACCAAAAATAGTCAGTTTCTTGAGCCAATCGTTATTCATCATGGATTGGAAACGATCACTTTTAGGTGAGTACTTGGTGATGTCATCAAGAAAGTGAACATTAATTGAATAGTTTCGAGAATTGACTTGTTGTAAGGAAATCCCAACATCGTATTGACCTTGGACTTGACTTTCAATGGCATAAATGGTATCATCATTATAATAACTCTTTTGTGATCGTAAGTGACTAAATAAGTCAATGGAGTCAGATACTTTTGGCTTGAATTTGGCTTGGATCTCGTCCTCTGATGATATGGATATCTTGGATATCCCCAATGACTTACCAATTATATTGGCGGATAAATAGATATCGGAATGTTGATCATACACTTTAAGTTGAGTAAGTATATTGTAAATAGCCCTGGAGGTAACTGGAGACGATTTAAAGATATCCAATTGACTTAATGCATTTAATATTGTCTCATGTGGATAAATTACCGCTAACTTCATGACATTTATAATGTGCTCAAACTGTTTTCCATCCCAGAATTCAAATTGAAAATGTAATTCAGATGATCCTCTGGCGTGAGGTGAAGATTGTTGTCTCATAAAGTCATTGATTAAGTAATTGGTTTGGTTCCAGGTTTCGTGATTTTGTAACTGGGAAAACATCTTCTGTATTGCCTCATGGTTTGTGATTGAGTTCACTAAATATATGGGATCAGCCGGAATGGTGTTGGAGGCGTTATTAGTAACAACATTGGAAGGAGTGAAATGAGAATATACTGAAGGAACCATAAACATTTCTGGGGATTTGATCATGATTGAATGACACGCCATAATCAAAGCACTTTGATGGAAGTAAGATTCGGTTGTTTTTTCCTCAACTTTATAGTATAATTGCAATGAATCAATGATTTGAGTCATGGATATGGCAGTGATAAAGTGTTGAGTAGCGACTTGAGAATACAAAATGTTAAAGATACCACCTTGGGATTGACGTAATTCCTTCTCATATTGCAATGTTGTGTTAATAAAATGCTTTAGGACATCCACCACAACAATTCTGGAGTAAAAGAAGTCATCGTGGCGGTTTTCAACTACTTTTAGCCTTGAGATCCAGTCTATATCTACCACGCCATGGAGATGGAAAACCACGTTTTTCGCCGCCACGGAAATGAGTTTGTTTTCAGTAGTTAGTACCAATAGTTTACTATAAGTAGGATTGAATTTGGCCGTGGCGGGACGTAGAACCATTCCAATGCCATAATCAGTATCATGTTTGAAGTGAATAATAGACCCAATTTCTGGAGCCCGTTTCACATTAGTATCGATAATTTCTGTAAACGAGTCTAAAGATGCATAGGAGTGCTTAGCCACAATATCATTCAAGTCTTTGGTTTGGACATTCTTTGGAGAAACCAGTTGTATAGGAGAGACGATTTGAGAAGTATACATTTGGAGGAGATTTGGGTGGAGATTTGGGTGACTTTTTGTATGGAAATTTTGACTTTCTTTAACTCCTGAATAGACCCGAATTGGTATTCGTATCCGTGACGGTTTAGGCACTCTAATGAAACGCCACATGTGTGATTATGTACAAGGTGATTGGAGACAAAGTGATGAGATGAAAAGTGATGAGATAGTGCGAGATGGTGATGGTGATGGTGATGGTGATGGTGATGTAGAAACACTTCTATAGAGATATACTTAGAGATAGATATATACAATTATATACATTTAGAGATATAGATATTTGTATAGATATTTGTATATGTATTTATATAGATATAGAGATATAGATAGAGATATAGATAGAGATATAGATATAGATATAGATAGAGATATAGATAGAGATATAGATATAGATATAGATATAGATAGAGATATAGATATATACATCTATATAGATAGATATATATATATCTATATATATACATATATATGTATATACATATATTGATATACATATAGATATTTATATAATTACTTATATACTTATATAGATATACTCATAGAGTCACATACTCTAATTATCTACACATTCACACCAATCTAAGCCCATCTCTGTACAATAACAGCATTCTTTAACTTGGCATCAGCTACACTAACCGAAGTCGAATCCTCAATTGGTTTAACCGGAAAAGCATGAGATAATATAAATGATCTTGAAGCATCAGAATTCTCATGGTTTCTAACAAATTCATAAACCGTAGAAATAGAATCTGAAGAATTGAATTTATATGATGCCTTTTTACCATTGGCAAATCTTATTTGAACAAGAGAATCTCCCTCTCCATTATCAACAGGAGGTGTGGTATCGGTTTGAGGTTTAGTTTCTGGTTTAGTTTCTGTTGTGGGTTGTGGTTCACCAATTGTTTCTCCAGGAACTGGAGATCCCAATCTGTGTCCGGAACCAGTGAATCCTCCAGTTTTCTTCTTTGGTGGTGTATAGTCTTCTTCTGTTTTTCTGATAACACTAACATCAACATCCTGACCAAATTCTACATCCAATAAGGATATTGGTACTCTTCCCCGATTCAATTCTTGTAATACGGTTTCATTCCGAGGATCATCGTATCTATGTAAAGGTCCTTCTCCAACAGTAAACCCTTGTCTCCAGAAGGTGATTTCTCTATTGACTTTCATGGGTCTTTGAACCCTATTAGCTGAAGGATCAGCTATTTGTTCAGATGCCCCTTGTCCATCACCTAATTTGAACCCGGTTCCAGAAAACTTAGGCCCAGAAGGTGGTTTTTCGTCCTCTTGCGCTGACATTCTGTCATCGGGTTGTTCCATTTGTTCTCTTGCCCGTTGGAAAATATCATCAATTAATGATCTCTTGGGTTTATCATCATCTTTATTAGGATCTTCCACTTGTAACCCGGATTTTTCTCCTCCGGTGAAGAAATTATTATTTGTATTATCATCTTCTTCATCTTGGTCATTCAAATCCCTAAATGTTTTAACTCCTCTTCCTGAAGTCTTTGGTGGTTCTCTCTGTTGTACATCAGTCTCTGTACCTCCATTGCTGCCATAGAAATCCTCTATAGCATTCATTAAATCATCATTATTCCGGTCCAAATACTGCTCGGCTAAGTACTTTGATTGACCTGTAACTGTAACAAATCTTTCGATCAATTGTTCTCTGTCGGCTTCTGACATTGTTGAAGTTGTGAGATATCAAACTGATGGCGAATTATGATTACTTTGCTTTCGCGAAAGAAGTATTATCTTTAAAAGTCTTTAGAAATCTTGAAAACACTTTAAGTCTTTAAGTCTTTAATCTTTCTTTAAAAATCTTTATATTAATTATATACCGATGTTGAAATCCCACTTTTAAAAACCCCCAGACCTTACGTCTATAAACACAAACTTAACAGCAAAACAAACAAAACAAAAAATGATAAAAAAAAAACAATTTATATATATATAATATTACATTAATGTTGAATAAATGTAATCACAGGATATACGGCATCAACAATATTTAAGAATTGAATAATGCTTAAAACCCTAAAACACTTCTTTTTTCGGGGTTCTTAAAAATTATAACAATAAAGCAAAATCTAATATTGTTCACGGAAATGTTTGGCAGCATCAACCATGTTGGTTAAAGAAGCTCTAACTTCTTCCCAACCTCTGGTTTTCAAACCACAATCAGGGTTAACCCAGAATTTGTTGGCTGGGTAAACCTTCATGATTTCTTCAATTCTCTTGACGAATTCTTCTTTAGAAGGAATTCTTGGAGAATGAATATCAAATAATCCTAAACCAATGTGGTTAGGATAATTGGAGAATTCTTGAATGTAATGAGGATCATCCTTCTTGGAGAATTCAATAGAAACCACATCAGCATCTAAAGCTTTAATATGGTTAGGATCTAAATCTGAGTAACAGAAATGAGAATGGATTTGAGTTGAGTTTTCAACTCCTGAGGTAGCTACTCTGAATGATTGAGCGGCCCAGTTTAAGTAGTCGGATCTTTCTTTACCGGCTCTTAATGGTAATCCTTCTCTAATAGCTGGTTCATCAACTTGAATAACAGTGATACCGGCTTTTTCCAAGTCAACGACTTCATCTCTTAAAGCTAAACCTAATTGTAAAGCTTGAACTTTTTGAGAAACATCATCTCTTGGGAATGACCATCTTAAACAGGTGACTGGTCCGGTTAACATACCTTTCATTGGTTTGGAGGTAATAGATTGAGCATAAACTGATTCTTTAACAGTCATAGCACTTGGTCTAGAAACATCTCCAACAACAATTGGTGGTCTAACGTATCTAGAACCATAAGATTGAACCCAACCATTTTGAGTGAATTCAAATCCATCTAATTTTTCACCAAAGTATTGAACCATATCATTTCTTTCTGGTTCACCATGAACTAAGACATCTAATCCAACTTCTTCTTGGAATTTAACAACTTGATCAATTTCTTTCTTAATGAAATCTTCATATTGTTCAGCAGTGATATCCCCTTTGTTGAATTTGTTTCTGTTGATTCTAATATCTTTAGTTTGAGGGAATGAACCAATAGTGGTGGTTGGGAATAATGGTAAGTTGTATTTATCCTTTTGAGCAGCTAATCTTTCAGCAAAGGCAACTTTTCTACTAGATAAACTTTCATTAATAGAAATTAATCTTTCTTGAACCTTAGGGTTAGTAGTGATTGAAGATTCTTGTCTAGATTTAACTGATTTGGCATTAGCAGCAAATGCTTCTTTAACATCTTCACCCTTAGCATTTTTAGCTAAAGTAACAACTTCACCAACTTTTTGAGTAGCAAAGGAGAACCAATCCTTAATAACTGGGTCTAATTTTTGTTCACTTTCTAAATCAACTGGAGTGTGTAATAAAGAAGAAGAAGTAGAAACAAGAACTCTTTCAGCACCAAATTTTTCAATGGCTTTGTTAACTAATTCAGAAGATTTAGCAAAGTCATTCTTCCAGATATTTCTACCATCAACAATACCAACAGAGAAGGTTTGTTTATCATTTAAGACAGCAGCAACATCATCAAATTGTTCTGGAGCTCTAGAGAAATCGAAATGGAAACCAGAAACTGATAAATCTTTCAATGCAGCCAAGTTTGGTCTAACATCACCGAAATAAGTAGTTAAAACAATTTCTGGAACGGAACCTTCAGATAAAGTTTTGAAAGCATCTTTATATAAACCAGTAACGGATTCAGGTAAATCCAAAACTAAAATTGGTTCATCAATTTGAACAGATTTAGCACCAGCAGCTTGTAATTTTTCTAATAAAGATTTGTAAACTGGTAATAATTTAGGTAATAAATCAATTGGGTTTAAATCTAAAGAATCTTTATCAGCTTTACCCAAGAAAAGATAAGAAATAGGACCTAAAATAGCTGGTCTAGTTTCAATACCTAATTCTTTAGCTTCCAAATATTCATCAACTGGTTTTAAACCAAAAGATTCATTTAATTTGAATTCAGTAGAATGACTAACAGTTGGTCTAACATAATGGTAGTTAGAATCAAACCATTTAACCATTTCTAAAGCAGTAACATCAACAGCTTCAGTAGTTTCAGTGGCTTTTCTTTGTAAACCTCTACCCATAGCAAATAAAATATCAATTGGAGCCAAGTTAAATTTTAAATATCTATCAGGAATAACATTGAATAATAATGATAAATCTAAAACTTGATCATAGTAAGAGAAATCATTAGATGGGATGATTTCAACTCCTTTTTCTTGTTGTAATTCCCAATTGAATTTTCTAATTTCTTTACCTTTAGCGATTAAAGCATCAACGTCAGCATTACCTTTCCAGTAAGATTCAGTGATTTTCTTCAATTCTCTTTGTCCACCAATACGGGGGAACCCTAATACGGATGATTGAACCATTTTGTATTTAAAAAGTGATTAATATATATATAAATAATATATTTATTATTTAAAAATAAAAGAAAGAAAGAAAAAGAAGAAATTTCAAAATGTCGAAGATTTCAGCGCCTTTTATAGAAATTTTTCACCTATACGATCGATTCGTCCACTGAAAAATTTCGGCAAAAAAAAAAAAAAAAAAAATGCAAAGGAACAGGAAACGCGAGATCACGTGGGCAATTATTTGATCAGAGTCACTTTGGGAAATTTTCCGGGGAAGGGTCAATAATGAGTGAAAAGTTGTGAAAAGCAAAATTAAACAGTAGAGTCTTTATATATTATAACTGTGTAAGACTATAGCAAACTAAATTACAAGCAAACTAAAACTTTAATGACAAAACAGGTGATTAGTCATGTGATTAATCATCTTGCTTTTTCATGTCAGGGTAAGATTCTCTTTTTCTGGTTTGAACGATTTTATCAATGACATCATCATGTTTGATTAAACCGTATCTTCTAAATTGTTTGACAGCATCAGTAGCATCAACACCTTCTTGAGAAATATGATCTTCAAAAATCATACCCAATTTGGCTAAATAAGGATAATTGAGGGTGAATTTAATTGGAGGAGTAATTAAATCTTTTAAGGTGGATTTATTATCAACAGGAGTATTGAAACCTTCACCATCTTCTAATTGAACACCAATATGAGTTAATCTTTCAAATAAACCATCTTGATGAGCTTCAATGGTGGATTTGTATTGTTTAATTCTATAATCCCGGTAATATTCTTTATATTCATCAATGGTAGCTCTTTTAGACCCAGTCCAGCCCATTTCTAATAATTGATCTTTATTAATATCAGTAGGAGGTTTAGGACCAATAAATTTAACCAATTTGATAGGGTTGAAAAGACCCAAGTTAAAGAAGGCAAATATAACCAAGACTTTAATAACATGGAAACCAAAAAAGACTAATTGAGGACCAATTCCTACAGGAGCAGAAATATCTTTAACTAAATCTTCACCTAAATCACACATGTTTATCATACAAAAGAATTTGGAGGCAAGTAAAGACATTTGATTAGTAAGACAAATACCCGGAGTAGGACTAATGAAATCAGGTAAATCAGTGTATAACCATACAGCAAGAGTAGTAATAAAAGTATAATAGGCAAAATCCTTATGTTCCCAAACGGGGACAATCAATTGACCGGGCCAAATCTTATCACTAATTTTATCATCTAATGATACTGGTTTTAAGTATTTAGAACTAGTGGCATTATAATCAAATATAAGTGCCCCATCTTCAGTCATATAACCAGGAGCAGTACTTACTTTAAACCCAAGAGGTCTAGAATTATAAAAAAGACTAGGTCTTAAGGCAATTGGTAAAGTATCAAAGATATAGAATAAATCATTAAAACTATCAGTGACTTTAACTTGGAAACAATAATCTTTTTCACTATCGTCATTGAATCTCATATAACATTCTAAATAACCAGCGTCTTCAACTTCTGAGACATCATTAAGGATTTTTTCTTCTGACATGATTCAATAATAAACAGCAAAAGTAAAAAAGAAAAAGAAAAAGAAAAAGAAAAAATACTTATAATGGGAAAATTTTTACAAAAAACTTAAGGAGGTCGACAAAATTTTCATGATGTTCGCAATTTTTCGTCCGAATATACCCCACTAAAAAAAAAAAAAAAAAATCGCCCCACTAATGACGGAGTAGAGAAAAGAAAGAGGGGGGAGAGAACAGAAGAGAAGGCAAAAGAACAAAAAAAAAAATTAAAATTAAAATTAAAATTAATATCTCAAAATTTCTGACATTACCACAAAAACATCCTTTCACTAATTTTCTACCACAAACACCACCATTACACCTATCAATCGGGAAGTATGGGGTAACTCCGAAGGCGTGGTGAAAGTGAAAGATCTCCCGTGGTGCCACCGCCATTGCACTACTTGGGCCGCGCCGGTCGTGGGTCGTGGGACAACCGAGATCATGCCGTAGGTAGTGTCCATAACCAGCGATGAAGTGGTGGAAGTGGTGGTGGAAGTGGTGGTGGTATTGGCAGTGTTTTGTTGTTGAGGTAGTGTGGTAGTGTTTTGTTTTGTTGTGTTTGTGGTTATGTTTGTGTCTATATATATATATATATATATATATATCTGTATCTATCACTATCTCCCTCCTCCCACCCTCGTATATTCCTATTCCCGATTCGTCGTATTTTTCCATTATTTATTGTTTGCGTCTTCTCTTCTATTTGTAGTTTCCACTTTTAGTAACCTGAGCTTCGAACCGTGCCTCATTCTTCCGAAATTGTATTACCGTTAATAAAATACTGAAGTTTCCTATTTCTCCTTTTTTCCGTTTATTATAAATACTTTTTAGTTTCTCGGTTATATTTATTATTAATATTACTATTAATATTACTATTAATATTACTATTACCATTATCCACTTAATATGATCTCCATACTCTCATTGTATTTGGTGGCTATCACCAGTTTATTGCTGATGGTATTGGCAGACGAATTACCCGAGATTGAAATCGTCGGTAATAAATTCTTCTATTCCAATAATGGAAGTCAATTTTTGATGAAAGGAGTGGCTTATCAACAAGATACTGCTGAAGCTAAAGATGGAAGTCATTTCTTAGATCCTTTGGCTGATGCTGAAACTTGTAAAAGAGATATTCCTTATTTACAAGAATTAGATACTAATATCATTAGAGTTTATGCTTTAAATGTTAGTCAAGATCATACTGAATGTATGCAAATGTTACAAGATGCTGGGATTTATGTCATTGCTGATTTATCTCAACCTAAACAATCCATTAATAGAGAAAACCCCGAATGGAGTTTGGAATTGTTTAACCGGTACACTGGAGTGGTTGATTTATTTCAAAACTACACCAATGTTTTAGGGTTCTTTGCTGGTAATGAAGTCACTAATGAAGTTACTAATACGGGAGCTTCTGCCTTTGTTAAGGCGGCTATTAGAGATACTAAGGCTTATATTAAGGCCCAAAATTATAGAACTATTCCTGTAGGGTACTCAGCTAATGATGATTTAGACATTAGAGAACCTTTGGCCGAATACTTTGCTTGTGGTGATGAAGATGAAAGAGCTGATTTCTTTGGTATTAACATGTACGAATGGTGTGGGAAATCCAGTTATAAGGAATCAGGTTATGAAGATATCACTGATTTGTATAAGGATTTAGGAATTCCTATTTTCTTCTCTGAATATGGATGTAATGAAGTCGAACCTCGGTTATTCCAAGAAGTCGGAACTCTTTATTCGGAAAAGATGACTGATGTGTGGTCTGGTGGTATTGTATATATGTATTTCCAAGAAGCCAATGATTATGGTTTAGTTTCTATTAAAGATGGTGATGTTCTGACTTTAGATAACTTTAAAAACTTGAAATCAGAATTGGCTCAAATTTCTCCTAGTTACGCCCAATCGGGTGATGTTGGCTCCACCACCGTCACTCAATGTCCTACTGATACTTCCAATTGGGCTGCTGCCACTGCATTACCACCTACTCCTGATGAAGAAGTTTGTAAGTGTATGGAAGCTGCTGCTGGATGTGTAGTTGCTTCTGACGTTGATGAAAGTGATTACGAAGATTTATTCAGTTATGTGTGTGATGAAATCGATTGTGATGGAATCACCGCTAATGGAACTACCGGTAAATATGGTGCTTATTCTGGTTGTTCTCCTCAACAAAGATTAGATTTCGTGTTGAACTTGTATTATAATGCCAATGATGAATCCAAAAGTGCCTGTGATTTCGATGGTTCTGCTTCTGTTAAGGATGCTAAAACGGCTTCTAGTTGTAAGGCTGTTTTATCTTCAGCCGGGACTTCTGGTATGGGCTCTGTAAGTGGTTCTGTTAGAGCTACTTCTCACACTGAAATCACTAAAGGAACTAGTACTGGTTCTAGTTCCAGTTCTGGTTCCGGTTCTGGTTCTGGTTCTGGTTCCGGTTCTGGTTCTGGTGATGATGACTCTGAATCCTCAGGTTCTTCTAACTCTGGTGATTCTGCTGCTGCTTCAGTTTCTTTGAACCTTTTTGTTGTTTTCATTCCTTTGGTCTTTGGAGCTGTTGTTTTACTTATTTAGAAGTATTAAGATATAGTTTTAAAATATAAATATATCTATTTTGCAGCCAAATGAGGCCTCGTAAATTCACGTCAACGTTCATGGTCTTGGCTATGGTCTTGGCTTATTGTTTCATTGGCCTTGGCCAAGACCTTAGCTTGATCTTGGCCTCGTATATTCTATCTACTCGTTATCCATTACTAATTTTCTAATTTCCCAGTAGTGATCATAACTGAAATCACTACTTAAATCATAGGTTTCATGGTTATTGAACCAATACTCAGTCTTTTTTGCAATTTTAAGTTCTTCTTTTAAAAACCGATCAAGGAATTTATGAGGAATGTTAAACTCTTCTTCTTCTTCTGCTTCAAATTCATTAGCAGTTGACACCGATCTCTGAGTAAATAAACTAACTCCTCGAGGGGGTGGTAAATCAGGTACATCTTTGAAAATATCACTTTCATCATTATCACCTTGTTTATTAATCCATCTTAAGTTCTTTTCATCAAAAATCATGTTGGATTCATTGGATTCGGGTTTAAAATCATTCATTTTAATTAATGATGGTTTTTTGATATTGTTGTTAAATTTCATTAATTCATGATCATTACCTTCCCATTTCTTTAAATCTTTATTGAATCGCATTTTATCATTAGGAGCATTAGGAATATCATTCAAGTATCGTACCAAGCCAATTTTCTTGTTGTGTCTATTTGCAGGTTCTGAAATGGATTTTTTCATGGTTCTGATTTGTTCATTAGTTTTGCGTTGTTGTTTATCGAACTCCTTATACTTTTGGAGCAATTTGTGTTTATTCATGCTTAATGATTGATTCTGAGCCATAGCTTCATGTAATGCTTGGTTATCATTATTTTGCAGTTGTTGTCGTTGTTGTTGTTGTTGATGTTGTTGTTGTTGATGTTGTTGTTGCTGTGGCTGATCAGATTCATTCAATTGCTGTAACGAAGGAATCCGATTCAACCTACTGAAAACCTTGTTGTTAAATTTGGGATTCTTATTTAATGACAAATTATTACTGGATTTAAACTTCTTCATATCCTTTAATTTGTGACTGTTGAAATTAGGCATGGAATGTTTCTTCTTGAATGATTTCAACTTGCCAGCATCAAGATCAAATCCATCTTCAAAATTCTCAAAATCATCTCGGGTATATTCAAAATTAATTGTTCTTCCTTGATCATCAATGTCATTATTTAAATCCTTTAGTTTTAGGGTATTAATTTCACTCTGGTTTTGTAATCGCTTGTACTTCTTCTTTAATTCTTGTTCTTCTATTTCAGCATCATTTTGGAGTTTCCGTTGTTTATTCATCAACTGCTCATTAAGCCGGCTTTGATTACCGTAATTCTTACTGCCACTACTATAAATACCACTCTCTTCATCACCAAATATATTATCCACGTCTTCAAAATCATCATCATTGAGTTGTGACGTAACATCTGTGTCATTAGTCTCTTCACTGTACTCAGAAAGTGACTTTCTTCTTCGAGGTGATGACGTCGACACCGTTCCTGGGGAAATCTTAATATCATCAGGTCGAGGTTCATACTTTAACTTATCGAATTTGTTCCCGTCGAACTCTATATCGTCATCATCATCAAAATCCTCTTCATCTAACTCCTGATACTTCCCAATAGACTTTGAATTCAACTTTATTGTTTCCAAGTTTTGAGGACCTCCAAGTTTCAATGTTTTGAAATCATCTTCAAATGATTCCAATTCTTCTGGTTTACCAAATATTTCATCTTCATTGACATCACGAAATCGATTGATCAAGTCTTTTTTCGACCCACTTCGAACCGGCGTGTGGGCTAAGCCTGCCGGCGGTCTCATTCCCTGTATAGACGGGGTTTTCTTGCCGCTCTTCATTGATGTTTTCCAATGATAATTTTATATTTACTATGTAAACAGATCGCGAAAAGGAGTATTTTTCTGTAATATCTCTAATCCTTCTCCACCTTCTTAAAACACAGTTTCCATGGGTTTTTGTTGTGGTTTTTCTCGTAGTACTGAAGGCGGGGCTTTGGTGTCGGTGTCATTGTTGTCCTGTGCCATTGGCTGCATCAATTGAGCGATTATAGTGGGGAATTGACCGGTGATATCAGGAACGAGGTCGGCGGCTAATAATGGCACCAACACAAGACCAACAAAAGTTATCATGATACAAAGGAAAAGTAAAGCATAACGAATGGAGATTCTGGTGAGACGTTTTTTGGCTCGTTTGGAGATGATTGTGGCTCTAAACTTAGTCGATGGTTTCAGCCATAAGAGCATACTGGTATGCCATTTGTCGATAAATGGCACTAGTAATAAAGGACTTATGATGAATAAAATACAATGACCAAGAATGAAATCATAGGCGAAAAGATTCAATTCGATGATTTTCACAATGAATTCTCTAAATGGTTGAGTTATTACTAATAGCCCCAATTTAGTGGAGAACCATTTCCCGGTCCACCACGAGTTATTACTGGTATCTTCACCTAATTCTCGAGCTAATATGAAAACATACACTATGTTTTTGATATAATCTTGTAATTCAATGACTAAAATGACCCCACATATGGTTTTGGCAATACTCCATCCTTCTAAGTAAAACAAGATCTCGAAATCCAATATGGTTATGAAGATAGCTAAACCGTGGTTAATAGCCGCCACTAAGGTACCAAAGTTCCCCTGACAACAGATATTCAATAAAGGACCTAAAGTTACTGAAATACAGAACGAAGCGGCTAAGATAACTCCATCAATTACAATAGGAGCTCCCGTGATTATACCTATTCTCAATAGTGGATTAACGGGTTTATAATCTTGGTCGACTCCAGTCTGAGCATTAATGAACATATAGGCCAAAAACGACGACATCAAAGGAAAGATTCCCATAACCAATTGACCTCCAATTAAATGCCGCTTTGAAGGGGTTTTAATAACATGTTCATTCAGGCGTCTTTTTTTATAACCCAAGATTTTAGCCCGGTTAAGTTTTTGATATCCATACCAGGAATTTCTATGCCAACGAGACTTTCCTCGAGTTAACCAAAGAATATATTCTCTATAATCATAGAAAAACTGACTCCAAGTGAATTGATGAGGATTGAAAAGTACTGGAGCCAAACATAAAGAGATCACCGTGAGCCAAAACCACATTATTGATGGCTGCCACATGGTTATGGTTGCAAATATTATAATCAATGATAATTTGGCTCCTGAATATATGGCGTATGATGCATATCTAGAATATAATAAAGGATAAGATATTCTACTTATAGCAAACCCTCTACCAGTGGCAATGTATTTAGCACCACCAAAGGAGATATTCCCCGAAAGAGCTGCTGCATAGACTTGGGCCACAAACACTTCAAACACTGGTGCCATGGAAAGTAAATGATACATGATTCTAAGTCCAGCTTTAACTATACCTTTACCAATCAATTCTTGGAATATTAATGGTAAAAAGGATATAAAGAAACATATAAACACGGAAATGACAAATCGAGAAACCCAATTAAGTACTGGTTGCAAATTATAACAACCAAGAGGTTCTTCAATATCAGTTATGGGTTTATGAGGATTATAATCACACAATATGATTTGGTTATTAAGAGCTCCAAGATTCAATAATACCATCATAAATAACAGCATTGATAACAGAATAAATAAGTTATTAATATGAAATCCAGCATGAGCATAATAAAACGATAAGAATCGATCAATAGGTAATTGAACTCCCAAATAATAATGTTCACGAGAAAGGATTTGTTCCCCCATTCCAGCACCTATTTTAATGGTGAAATTTAATATGGTTCCAAATCCCAAATCTCGACCTTTACCACATTGATAATAATCACAATGTTTAATTCTACCTCCACGACATGTCACCATCATACCAGCATAAATATCTTCATTCAAATGAAGACCTTTCTGTGCTTTAGAAATCCCTCCACGAGTGGTCATAAAGATTCCATTTAAAAAATCAGGATGGCCATAATGAAGTTTAGCTCCAATTTCTGCTAATGTTCGGGCAAATAATGTACCAAAAGTTTCTTCTTTGGCAGCAGCTATATCTCCCAAAATACCAATGTTTTCAGAAAATATATATTCTCTGGTTCCTATAATAGCTACTGGAGAAGTGGGTTTTTTAATTAATCCTGGAGTATATTCTGAAGGAATATCAAGATGATATTCTTCAAATTCTGATAATACTGATTTGATCTTAAGACATTCTTCCAAATAATTATCTTGATTGGCATCAATAACTTGAATATATTCTCCTCTATAGAAGATTATGGCATGGTTTTGATTATCTGATTTCCCATCTCCAAGTATTGGATTCCCCGAGAGTTTAATTCTATACTTCTTTTGATATTCACCTTTATCATCTACTTGAGAAGTATCTAATAATGTGGAATAATACACAACTTCATTAGTTGTTGGATGTTTTTCTTCTTCTAAATAAGCCACTTTAACTGTGGGGAAAGCTTCAAATAAGATTCTGGCATTTTCCCATTCATCATCATTAAATTTTTGCAACCGTTGCATTGACACCAACAAATTAAATTTTCGGGAAACAAAATGATTCAAGGCCAATTCAGAATAATTACCCCCTTTTTGGTCATTAGGGTCACTATTTTCTACTTGGTATAATAACTTTATTGCCTTTTCATAATTCATAAATCCCGATATGGTTCTATAAAGGGTTTGAGATCTCAAAGAAGCCCAAATTCGGGTTCTTAAAGTAGATTCTGACAGTTGATTTTTAAACCCAATACTGTAAAGGGGTAAATCATCATAAGGCCCTACTAAAGCATTCAATTTAACACTATTATCATCTTCATCGTCTCCCGAAGTTTGGGCAGATATGGCAGTAAGAATCTTTGTATCTTGAACAAAGCATTCCCAATCATTTTTCTTTAATTTCTTAAGATAATCTAATACTGATACTTTAGATTCTTTATCTTCCTTAATTACTTCCTTTAAGTTAAGGATTATCTTCTCCGAATAATGAGGAATTAACACTGTGAACAGAGGCATGGCACTGGTTGGAATAGTTTCTGGTAATGGACTTGATAATGATTGAGCAAAGAAAGATATTCTTCTTTCAGAATCTTCACCAGGTGTAAAGTAATCTTTCAACACTCCACCAGAGTTATCATCTTGGGAAACAAAGAATGTTGGTGTTTTTATTACTGTTGGACCAAATTCTGATTCATCAAGAAATTGGTAGACTAATTTACTAACTTGTTCCAATGATAGTAGATGTTCTCTGTATAATGAAAGCACTATAGCATTCCAAATCAGAGCAATTACCGGCATTAAGTTAGAATTGGATTCATTTAATGAATAGACCAATTTAGTAGCTATTCTTTCTGGTAACCGGGCAAAGATATTTCTCCAAGGAGTGAATACCGAAATCCCCAAATAAAATGATAATCCAATGGAGAAAAAACAATTACAGATAATGTACCATAAATAAGTATCCAAAAAGAACAATACCAAATCAGTAAAATAGAGTAATACCAAAATGCTCTTGGCTTGATAATAACATAACCAGGTACCAAAGATTACATCACCTTTACATCGAGATAAATCCATGGCATATAATACTCTTATGGGGTCTCTTAATGATAAAGTAAGAAAAAAATATGATTCTGAAAATTTCAACATAAATACCACAATCCATAATATAATTGATTCCAATTGACTTCTTAATTTAAGTTTAGGGAAATTGGCCGTGAAAATTTGAGTTTTCAATACATTTGCATTAGGTTTTAACCATAGATTAAAATAACAACTTGGTGGTTTAATGGCTAAATATAATACTGTTATCACTGACACCACAAATTGACCAATACCAATGATATTGGCGTGTTTAGAATAAGAATCTAAAGGAATAAACCCTAAAATATAAACTGTGGGGGGCAGTATTAATTATCAATAATAACAATAATGAAAAGAGTCTTCCCTTTACAGGTAAAGCCCCAGGCCAATTTCTAGGAATAAATGAATATTCTGAAATGGCAGCAAAAATGGCAATCATTATTGCTAATATACTGGCTCCAGATACCACAGTCCATTGGACTTGAGGTGCCGGTTGATTATCTAATAATTGAATATAATTTTTGGTATAAAGAAAGGGAGAATTGAAACTGGTATAATACCAAAACATGGAAATATGAATAATCCAAATTCGACTAAAATTGGTAACTAAATGCATCCAAGACCGTTTTTCTTTATAAGTTTTATAAAAAGCTTTATTCCAATCAATGGATTTGAATTTAGTGATTCTTTGTTCCTTAGGATAAGTTAATAATAAAGAATCATCCCCAAGTTTTATTTTCAATAAATTTTCTGGTAACCAAAAGAATTGATTAATATCATCATAACCAATAATGTGATTATGATCCTTTTTATTTCTTATCAGAGACCCCTGGTAAAACTGTTGACTGATGATATAATTATAAAGGGGAGTAATCACATCATCCAAAAACACCATTGGTGAAGAATTAGAATCCTCAAGACAATCCAATGAACATTTAAAGATAAAATCAATACATTCAGGCATAAACCGAACATTATTAGCTTCACCCCAAATTAACAAATAAAGTGCCAATTGTTGAATTAAATCGGAATCGGTCAACTTGGACATATACTGGCGCCATCGGAATTCTAACAGAAGATAAGTTGGTTTATCAGGAACATTATCAAAGAGTTTAATAGGATATTTTAACCGATTAACAAATTGATGATATTGATTATAAGATTTCCATACATTATGAGAAATAATATCTTCATCAAGCTCAAAATGAGCCATAAAATACCATTTCTTATAATTAGAAGCATCACCTCCAATGTAATCAGAATGTAATGATATCAATGCCAGAGAACATGACATTCTACTAGAACGAGAATCCAATAACCCCATCAAATGATCAAGCATATTAGCCCCATTATCAGCTTGAAAGCCAAATTTTTCAACCAATTCATCAACTATGACTTTAATTTCTTCGTAGGATATTTTACATCCATTTTCTAAACACCATGAACTGTAGGGATTGAGAGACAAAGGTGATTGGATTCCTGTAGTTCCTTGAGAAGTCAACTGAGAAGTATAATTTTGGTAAATATTGTAATTTTCAAGATCATTTATAATTTCCGGTTCCATATTGGACGGTTTGTAGTGGTTTTTTTTTTAAGTTTGTGTTACAATTAACAATTATAATCTCTACCAATTAACAATCTTTAACTATTAATACTAACTACTACCAATCCAAACTACTACTTCTCTCTGTGCTCACATTTTGCAACCGTTACAATCGGATAAAGACCGGGTGGTAAGCACACGCCCCTTCGCGCTGGTGATCATTCAACACAAAACCATCTGAACACAAAAACATCTTTGTGGAATTTTTATCCCGTTTTTTAATCGTAAACAGAGAACCGTCAAGAGATAACACAAAACCCCAGAATCACATTAACTAAAAGTGAAATATTTAAATTCCTTCAATAAGAATCACAACAAAAACCCGATTTATGGACAGAATAAAAAAGGAAAACCATCATCTTAACATGATGGCTATGTCAAATGATGACGGACTTATAACGCCAGAAGATGCCACCGCCGTTGCAGCCGTTGCAGCTGCCAATTCAGCCGTGACTCAAGATCAATTACAGCATCATTATATGCAACAAGCAGCGGCGGCGGCAGCGGTTCCTCAGACTGCACATCACCATAGTCATGGACATCAAATGCAACCACAAATGCAACATCAAATGCAACATCAAATACAACAACAACCTCATGGAATGCATCAACAACCACATCCGCATCAACAACACCATCAATTTCAACCACCAACAGGAATGCATAATCAATTTGGAGCCCCTGATTTGGGACACCAAGTGAATCCACATCATTTAAATCATCATTTGGAGATGTTGGCCCATGTCAAAGATGAAGATTTATTGGAACCTAATAATAGAAAAGTGGCTCCTCGAGCCAGTGATTTGTTTCGAGTAGGTCCCCCTTTTAGTGAAACAAGACATCATCAGGATATTTATTGTAAAAAGAACGACATGGCCGTGAATCCTATTTTGGATGCTCGGATAGATCGAGGGTTTGAAATGGGGGAACAAGGAACATGGATCGGATATAAACGGAATTACTTTACATTGGTGGCATCATTTAATTTAGAAGGGTTTGATTATCATCGATTTATTCAGAATAAATTCTATACTTATGAAAAATCAAAGAATCCGGCGGCAGTGGGGGAAAATAAAGTGGAAATTGGCTATTTTGCCATTAGATTGGTGGCTAAATGTAGTGATGATGATGTTAATATTAGTTTGGTTCAACACACAGCTAAAAGAGATAAAGGACCTCAATTTCCTCCTCCAATATATCCGGCAGTTCCTGGGGATTTACCTGATCATGATACTATAAGAGCTTCATCTAATAAACGCAATGGTGCTAAAATTGATAATCTCAATAAAGTATTTTATTTTGATCGTTCTGAGTATTATCAAAATATGAATTTGGATGCGCTAAAAGATGATTCTGTATTAAAAAATTACCCCAGTGATTCTATAGCCAGAGTGGCTCGGTTTGAAAGAATTCAATTCACTTCTTCCATTAGAATGAAAACTACATCAGTAAATTCTCGGTTCTTCACTCTTCATGTGGAATTATTAGGAATCATTGAAGATGAAGATTCTCAAATCCAGCCTATTTTATTATCTTCTATAGAAAGTCCTCCTTTAGTCATCAGAGGAAGATCTCCTTCCAATTATCATAAGGACAGAACTTCTGGTTACCGAACCAGAATGCAACTGGAGTAATTTAAGTGACCTTTGTTGTTATTGTTGTTATTGTTGTTATTGTTGTTGTTGTTGTTGTTGTTGTTCTTTTTGTTCTTTTTGTTCTTCTTCTTCTTCTTATCTCTATTGTTTAGTTTCTTTATGTGTATTAGTTATATATATATGTATCTACAGTCTTATGACATTATATTATTGTCTTGTCATTGGCGGTAACTTTATAGTGCGAAGTGATGAATTTTAACCCCATAAAAAAGTCGGAAAATTTCATATTTGTGTGGATTTTTTTTTTTTTTCCCTTTCATTCTTTCATTGTTTGTTTTCTATTTAATTCTGCTACATCACTTCCAATGTCAGACAAAGAAAAGTCTTCCTCCATACCGAATATGGTAGGATTTGTCAAAGATCGGATTTCATTATCATCAGAAAGAAATGCAAAAGATCGCAACCAATCATCGGTTAAGGTCATGGATAAACAATCTATCGATTATGTGGTAAGATCAGGTACTGCAGGAGGTATAGCCGGAAGTGCTGCCAAAACTTTGATAGCTCCTTTAGATAGAATAAAGATTCTATTTCAAACATCTAATCCTGATTTCTTAAAGTATAGAGGAACCTTCACCGGGTTCTTTAAAGCCGGAAGATTAATATGGTCTAGTGATGGGATTTTAGGATTATATCAAGGTCATTCAGTTACATTATTACGAATATTTCCTTATGCAGCAATAAAATTTGTAGCTTATGAACAAATACGGGCATTATTAATTCCTAATGATCTTAAAGAAACGGCAATAAGACGATTTATGGCGGGATCATTATCGGGATTAGCTAGTGTATTTGTGACTTATCCATTAGATTTGATTAGAGTTAGAATGGCATTTGAAACGAAAAACTTGTATCATTATTCTGGGGGGGCTCAAGCCCATGAAGCCCATAGAGGTCGGTTATTTTTAACCATTAAAGATATCTTTAAAGAAAAGCCTCCTCATAAACCTAGTGATCCTCATTGGTTACGTTACTTGAGAGATAAATTACCTGGGTCAATGGTGGCTATTTCTAATTTCTATAGAGGATTTGCTCCTACCATTTTAGGTATGGTTCCTTATGCTGGAGTATCATTTTATGCCTATGATGCCTTCCATGATTTATTTAGATCCCAACATCTTTATAAATATGCTGTCCAAACTCATTCTGATGATGATTCCTTACCCAAAAGAATAGTTAATCCTTCTAAACAAAAGCAACAATTAAGTTCAAGAGATTCTAGATTACCTTTAAAAGCTTATGCTCAATTAATAGCTGGTGGATTAGCTGGTATGACTTCTCAAACTGCTGCTTATCCATTTGAAGTTATTAGACGAAGAATGCAAGTAGGAGGAGTTATAAATCAAGGACAATTTTTATCATTTAGAGCTACGGCTCGACTTATATTTAAAGAAGCTGGATTTAGAGGCTTTTTTGTGGGATTAACTATTGGTTATATTAAGGTGATACCTATGGGGGCATGTTCTTATTATGTTTATGAAAGAAGTAAAAGGATGTTGGGCATATGAGATTATGATTATTTATTTATTTGTATAGTTCATGCATAGCTTTAGATATAAAGACTATTATTTACAAGGATCTTTTTTTGTTGTTTTTATTGTTTTTGTTGCTTTTTTGTTGTTGTTCTTATGTTCTTTTAATAAAGGCAATTTGGCAAAACCCATTTTGGTTATCGCCATCGACCAACCCCATCTAAAACAACCCGTTAAACCATTTCTTCTTCTTATCAGGTCTAACACCAAATTTAGGATTGGATGCAGTATAATCCTTAATGTTATTCTTAGCAATACTAGCATTACTAGAAAGCTTTTGAGTCCCCAATTTAAATCCCCATCTTCTTAATGTTTTAACCACTGGTGGCGTAATGGAAGCAGCAATGGGTAATCTGATAAATATAAACGATTTATGAATCCCATAAGCAAGAACAAATTCTGTTAATGATAATTGTGACAAAATATAACTCAAAGTAGATTGGTTTTCATTAGAAACGTGGTTATTTTCACTATTTTCAACGTCACTATCAATCTTATTGATTTCTTGCCGTTTCTTCAATTCTTCATCACTAACTCCAAATCCAAATACTTGTTTAACTTGATTTTCATAATATTCAATCTTTTCTCTTCCTGCTGAATGAACCAAGATATAGAAAAAGGGTAAATCAATAGCTGATAATCCTAAATAGATCCCAAGAGCAGAAAATCCATACTCTTTAACCAATGCCGATATCCCACCAGGTTTCTTGGTTGCAGGTTGAGTTGATTGAAGTCGTATTTGTTGACTCCAGTGACGAGAAATAACATTCTTTGTCATTAATCTCACTGGTCTGAGGCCTTTTAATGGTTGTAATGACAATCTAAACATGGTTTATTGGTTAAAGAATGATGAATTTTTCATCGCGAACTTCGGATAATGATGGATATATGTATTATATAATATGTATATTGCCACTAAGGGACTACTTTACTGACATCACCTAAACTGAGAGTAAAACCGTTCTTCTTTGAATCGAGATTCCACCAATTCAATTACTTGAGGTGAATAAACATCATGAAGACTTTCACCTCCGTTTAATACTCGTTTTTCATGATTGGCTTGTTCTTCTTTGGTCATCACCACTACATTTTGCATACTTAAGGGCTTACTAGGATTCCATCTTGATAATGTAAGTTTGGTGGAGTAATTGGAAATGGGAGATTTGCCTCTAAAGATTTCTTCCAAGATATAACTTACATCATTAAGAGCAATAGGAATTCTTTGATCAGTTTTCCCAATTCTAGACTGTTGACCAGCAAGACTCTGGAAGATCCCGTCGTAGATTTTGTACCGATTTTTCCCTTCAATGGGTTCAATGGGGTAACCGGAAACACTAGTGAGGATATAAGTAGCAAGGGTTAACCCATACATTCCAGGCATAGTTCCTAATACGGGTAAGATTCTTACCCGGAACCGTTGTAAAGCGGCTAATTCATCCACTTTACCTTTAGCAATTTCTTGAGGTGATAAAGGAAGAAGTTGAGCTTTTCTGGGATCAGGTTTTTCTGCTGAAAACACGGTGGGGACATTGGTAATGATTCCTCTTTTCTTTAATCTAATTCTCACTGATCTAGTTAAAGGATCCTCTTCAGTTTTACTAATATCACCAATATTGATTCTAGAAGGATCCGATTTACATGCAGATCCTCCCGAAGATACCACTGGGATTTGTTTTTCATAACAATATGCTAATAAATCCACCTTGGTGTCTATATTATCAATGCAATCAACAATATATGTGGGGTTAAAGTCTTGTCCCATAATCAACTCATCAGCACTTTTAATGTTAAATAATTGATTTTTCACATCAATATCAACCCAAGGTGATATTTTTTGTAAATGAGTCTTTAAACATTCGACTTTTGGTGTTCCTACATCTTGAACATTAGCTACAGCATGACGATTTAATGAACTTAAACTAACTTGATCGAAATCAATGATTCTTATTTTCCCTACTCCTGATCTTACTAACATTGTAGCTGCCCATGAACCTACTCCTCCAGCCCCTACAACGACTATTCTTTGATTTCTAACTCTTTCAACTCCATCTTTACCAAGAAAGGCATAGTTTCGAGCTAATTGTTCTTCGATTAATTCTTCTGGGTAATGCTTTGAAGGTTTTTTTGTTACTGAAGTTTGTGACTCCTTGGTGTTGTATTGTTGTACAAGGTAGTGTATAGTCTCAACTAACACCCCTGTAGCTATACCTGTAGCTAAAGCCACAGTCCAAACCTTTGACATGATAATTTTTTTGAGATGAGGAGCGATGCGAATGATTGTTAGTGATTGATGATGATTGTTGGTGATTATTACTAATTGTATGATTATCTTTACATAATGCTTATCCTTACATAATGCTTATCCTTACATAATGCTTATCCTTACATAATGCTTATAAACTCAGAGTTTGGCAGATACTTTTCTACCAACAGTAGATTTAATTAATCCATTTGGATCAGGAGATGGATAGAATAATTCACTATTGTCAGTAATACCTTTCCATTCAAAGTTGAATAAAATATAGTGTTTGTTAGGTAAAGTATAAGACACGGTCTCTATTTCGGGAACTTGTTCCAAGATTTTATGAGACATATTATACATGGTAGCTTGAACTGAGGCCGAGTTTTCTAAAGCAAATAAATCCAAACTGACTTTTCTAGCTGAATCATAAGCATGATCGAATAATCCTTTATCAGCATGACCAATCACTGATTCCAAATCAGGAAAGTGTTTGGAATCAAAATTCCAACTGGCATCAATATCAGTAGATAATATTCTATCAGTGGTTGGTTTCAATGTGGTGTAATCACATACATTGAATCCATAGAACATGGATCCCGTAGACTTTAATAACGTTAAATCTTTAATGGATGAAGTTATAGCGATTTTACTATTAGCTTTGGTATAATCAAAACAAGTTCTCCGGGTTTCTGGACCTTCATATCTAAATGAATGATCGTGTACTTTACCGTTGACTGGAAACTTAGTCCATCTACTTTGAATAACATTGATTTGTAACCCACTAACATGATTATATTTAGTGGTGAAATGCTTAGATAATGTAGCACAGAATCTTTCAATGGGCCAGACATCGGTTTCTTTTGCTTTAATCAAAATAGTATTTTTAACTGTATCAGTTGGAACAATTGGAGCATTATCAGCTTGAGTATAAGAAATATCAAAATTACCTCTTAATAATATTTCAACACTAGCTTCTAAAACCTGTTGTTCTTTTGGATTTTGCGGATTCTTTTTCACCTTTAAGAATTTGACATTGGTTTTCCCATATGAAGAATTTACTAATTGTGATTGCATAATTGATGTTTTGTGTTGGAAATAATTTTTTGTTTAACCCCTTGATTGTGATCAGTTTTTATAATTTTAGGTTCTTATCGCTCACCAATATGGCAATCGCATAGCGTTCGGGGATCTCCGAGGTTGTGGTTACTGCGATTGGTAATGGAAAGTGATAACGGAATGATGGGTTTTGTCCCAAAATGTGTCACAAATGTCACATAATACGTCACATAATGTATCACATAATACGTCACATCTATCACAACACAACCATTACTATTGCCACTTTCATTTCATCACTATCCCTTCACCATAACTTCAGCACTTCACCATAGCTTCACTATTCCTCCCCGTTATCGCAGTGAAATTATACGCGCAATTACAATGTATACAATTTCACTGCGATAACCTTCGGAGGCCCGATTACCAAATCAGACCATTTTACTGATTACGATTTGATTGTAATTTCCCCTGACAACCGTAAGAGAGTTTGATAACAAATTAAGGCTTAGAAAACCTTGGATTACTTTCTTTTTTTTTTTTTTTTTTTTTTTTTTTTTTTTTTGTTTTTTTT